>JANHAO010016578.1:0-14324 GCA_026873985.1 Saraca asoca
TGGGTTAACTGTTGATGGGTAGGTTAACCCAATAACCCATTAGGGTTGCACATGGAGAGTCCCTGGTCTCTGTTATAATATACGTATTACTGCCCCATTAAGTTATACGATAATTGTTATTGTTTCTTATCATATTATAGCCATGAGGGCAATTTATCTCCATACAGAGCAGATGCTTACAAGATTAAAACATGGATTCATCATGTCTACCAGGTAATTCTAAACCTTAAACTATTGTTACATGCTATAGATTCGCCTATAGATCTAACGTTTAATGTGTTGTGAAATTTCTTCTTGAGATTACGAAATTCTTTCAACAAATTGATATTTAAAAATATTCTAAGTGATATATAATTTATATTCCTTACACGTTGTGTCCCCATCTAATTCACGATAATTATTATTCGAAATTTTAAGAGCACAATTTCTATTTTTTATGTAATTTGCAACAATGATAATAAGAATAATCGATAATCTATTTTATAAGTTAGCTTATATTTATCAAATTCATTATCTAGTTATAGTGAAATGGATACGACTGTTAAACATATTGATTTGTATAGATTAATCATAAATAAATTAAAAATGACAGTCAAAATAATAATCTGAATTCTAATGTGAATGATTTATAGATTTAATAGATGCTTTTGTGAATCATTTTATTTTTCTAAAAAAAGTCATTGTAAGTTTTATAAATCTCGTTTTAAAAAATTATTTTATTTTCTAAACTTAAAATAATAATTTAAAATTTAAAATTTTTTAAAATAACATGTATATATTTATTCTTAATGCTAAAAAACTTGTAAATAGTAAAAAAAACTTAAAAATATATCAAATTTTATATCATAAATAATTTTGTAACACATCAAATCTATATATAATTCATAAAGTATAAAATTACATATGTGAAAAAATAAAAAAAATATGTAAATGAGTGTATAATTAAATGTTACTAAATAAGTATATATGTAAATAAGTAAATGTTAAAAGAAAAAAAGAAATACCAATCCATCTATAAACAATTAAGTCCAATTTATGTAAATCGTGAATCAAATAAATTGAATTTAAATTTACATTTTAATGAAATCTCAACTTAAAATATTTAAAGTCACAATTTTTTTTTACTTAAAATATTTTAAAATTGTAAAATTCTAAAATCAATTCACCTCTCTCTTGTTCGAATCCATAGCTACAAAGAGAAATGAAAAGGAAAATGATTATAACTAAGAAGCACCACATATTGCTACAGTTAATAAGCATCTTTATATTCCTTGTCTTCTTATAAATTATTCATGTTTTAGATGGCATGATACTTTTTGTCTAGTTGCTCTTGGTTGGTTTGGATAAGATTATGAAAAATATGTTTTGTTATAAAGACAAAGTGCTTAAATATTATTGTTACATGCTTCTTGTTATTATACCTAAAGAAAGCATGATAGTTTTTATCTCTCTTAAAACCCCCTGCAAATCCTTTCATGATGTGCATTTGAGTTACACCTCTTAATTGTTTAAAGCATGTGCTAATCATTTTTTTATCATAGAGAAAACTTTGAAAGGAGATATGCGTAGATAAAAATATTTCAAATTACTCCTTTTCCATCCTTTTCAAAGTAAATTTGAAAACAAAAGGTTATGGGTTTTTAAATTACTTAAATGTTTTATGTGAGCATATTTGAAAACTTTTTGTCACATAATATTTATAATAAAATTGTAACTTTTTGTATAAACGTGTATTTTCACATTCAAAATATATATTTACAATTATCCTAAAAAAATTTAAATCTAAAAAGATATGAATTTAGACAAATTGAAATTATAAAATTATTATTTTCAATACATTAAACCTTAGGGTTAGCCAGTGTTGCAATTTTACCAAGAACTCAACGTAAACTAATGAATCTGAGCTGATTTGTGGAATGAAGAAGCACGATGAATAGGCCAAAAGCTTTTATTTGTTAATAAGAATGCCCCAATTTGACATCTTGAAGATAATCCTTCAAAACTTGTATATTCAAGAGCAAAATATATGCAATTTTTCTTTGCACAATTAAGATTTGCAATAGAAATCACTTTGCAGTCATACCAATTTATGAATAATGCTCGATCACCCAAGTTATCAATCGGCATCCATTGAAGGCCGTTCTTGTCCATCTTGAACACTTGAAATCCCTTCAGGCGTGAAGGAAGAACAAATTTTCTTGCAACATTGAAGTAAAGCCTTGTATGAGAATCAAAATTAAGACAATAAAGGAGCAGCAACTCGCCTCTTAAAGGATCTTCCATTAAGAAAACAGATTCATAACTTGTTGGATAATGACTTCTATTATGTATCTGAATCCTAAATCCTAGTTTGCGAACTGGCTTCGGATCCATTATCTCGATTCTTTCTATTATTATGTTATTTTGATCTTGAATGTTGAAAATCATCACAAAATCTGTAGCGTCCAAAGTTACAGTATATAATTTTCCATCATGAAGTAAAATATCTTGGAAGTACATATCTTTAGGGTTATCAATGAGAGTCCATGATTTATCCTCGACCTTAAAAAATGCTAATTCACGATTGACAGCTATGTTAAACAAGGCTGTCATAAGACATGACCTTGGAACATTCAGTGCATAGGAAGTAGCCACATTAATTATTGTAACTCTAATATCTGTGACACTATCAAAAAGAAAAGAGATTGATAATTTTGGAAGCCCAACAGAAGTCCTAGACACTAGATTCAGAAATACATGAAAACTATTTAAATTGTAAATATCATATTGTATGATCAACCATCCGTCCAATGAGCCAACACAATGAACATCATCATAAGGTAATGTAGATGTCTTGGTGAAAGATTTAAATTCAGTTACGCTCATAAAGTGGATCTTTTGGTGAGAGCTTTTAATAGGATCACCAAGAAGCAGCAATGGAAGTTGAGGGGCTGGAGAACAGCGCTTGGTTGCTATGGCATTAGTGATTGTTGTTTGCCAAGAGGAGCAAACCACACGACATCGAAGGTAATTCCAAAGGTCTAGATTTTGTAGAATGAGTTGTAATAGATCATCTGGAAGATCTAACCAATGGATTGAAATATCTTTTCTTAGGATTTCTTGTTGTTTTTGATTTTTTTGGATCAACTTTCTTTCTTTCACTTCTCCAAGTTTTGTTATATTTTATTTTGCATGATTCTTTACTAAATGGGAATGGATGCAAGTTTAGGAAAAAAAAAACCTTTAACATGAAAGACAACAAAGTAAATTCTAAGTATAAATTGATTAAAGACGCAGGCTTTATATAAGTAGTAAAGATGGATGATTCCTCTTGACAAAAGGATTAATTTCTAATATTTTAGTTTGAGTATAATTCAATTTACTGTATTTCTTTAAAATTAGAGTTCTTATTATATTGAAACTCATGATGTTAGTTACATATATTCAAGATTTCACATAAAATAGTAACATTATAAAATAAATCATATATAATATTTTTTTATAATTGACATAAATATAATTATATAATTCTTTAATAAATAATTATATAATAATTTATTTATATTTAAATATATTATAATTTATAATCTAAATTTATATTATAAACTATTATCAAGTAAGTTTATGTTATTGTAGTATTACGCAAGGATCGCAACTCTGATTCCTCCGCCCATCAGGTGCTTACTCTCATGTAATAATGCGCCACGCGTTTCTCCAATCTTGTACTTCGCAAAACTATTAGAAACAGAAGTTTGAAAAAAAAAATCTAGTAGAAAAAGAGACACGCGGCAGCCTTACAACAAAAGTTAGCGGAAGCTGATATGTGATTGACAGAAAAATGATATGTGACAATCACGAGAAACACTTATTTTGAAAGGATGAGTTTTGCCCTTACAAAATGTAAGATTTAGTTTAAAAAATAAAATATATAATAATAAATATTATTAAAAAATAGATAATTATAAAATTAAAAATTATTTTATGATTATATTTTTTTATTAAATTATCAATTTTAATTTTTTAATTAATAATTATGATTACCTATTTTATTTTTAAGATGTATCTTATATTTTAGAGGAATTAAATCCTTAATAATATAATATCTTTATTTTTATTTAATAAAAATGATTAATTATTAATTTCATTTATATGTTAGTTTTATAGAATTTAAATATATTCATAAATTATATTTTATCATTTTTAGAATATTATAAATTATAAATAACTTTTCTTTATCATGTAAAAATATAAATATATATTATAACTAAAATATAAAAATATTTCTCGTGACACCTAAACTTCTTATATTATAATATAAGTTTTTATCTTTAGTAATTAATTATTTTTTTAATATTTCAAAAAGTAAAAAAATATAATTTTAATATTCGTAAGTACCAAAGATGAGACGGAAATAACAAATGATGCGTGAATTTCTTTTATCAAATAAAAATAAAAATGAGAAAAATCCACTATGTATATTTTTTTATTGGTATAAATTTATATCACTGAATGGATTGTTAAGATTTTTCTTGAAATTTAATGGAATAATTACATTTATTTATAATTTTTTAAATAAAATCCAAACTATTTATTCAGTGATGTAATTTTACATCAATAAAAAAAATTCATGCATCCTGTGTCTTTAAAAGTCCAACTCTATATTCAGTCACCATTAATTTCATTTTCCTAAATATAGATAATTTGATTTAATCCTTCAACTTTAATTTCAATTCAATCATGCATTTGTAATAATAAATATTTATCTTTTTTTCTCCTTTTTTAAATGGTTCAGTCATATATTTTAATTAGTAATGATCATATATTTTGGAGATTTAAATTATATGTTATAATAAACCGATGATTATATTCGATATCTATTTCTTGGAGATTTAAATATTTACTAAGTAGTGATAATGGTGTCTGGAAGAGTTAAAATAGTAATTGTCAAGTGGAGTATCTTGTTCTCCACTTTTTTAAATAGTTTTATACAATTGACACTTCATAAACATGTGTTAAAATTAATGAGTGGTATTCTTGTTATGCTTCTAAAGAAGATTGATCAAACCATCAAATGAAACAGTAGATGACATTTGTTGATTTAATCGTACATCTACTAAAGTACAAATTGATATTTAAAAATATCCTAAGTGATATATTATTTACATTCCTTGCATGTTGTGTCTTTCATCCAATTCATGACAATTACCATTCAAAATTTTAAGAACACAATTTCTATTTTTTATGTAATTTGCAATGACGATGATAAGAGTAACCGATAGTCTACATTATATGTTAGTTTATATTTATCAAATTTATTATTTAGTTACTGTTGTAGGAGAAATTCAATACTATGGAGTAGGTTGGCAGAAGCCCAAGTCCAACAAAAGGAACAAGTTCATCAGATCATGAGGTTATTGCACAAGGAGTCCTACCTCGCTAAAGATCCGAGTTCGTTGATTAAACAAGCTTGAGGTCTCAAACCAACAACACTCTCAGCGTACAAGTTCCAACTTACTAGGACGAAGTCTTACGAGTTAGAAGCTCGCTGAGGTCGAGTATAAGGCCAATAGGCAACTTGCACAGTCATTTTGCAAAATACAACCATCGGGTTCCACACGCAGAAAGCGACTTGTAGAAGTTAGTTTACAATGCTCTAGGCAGTCTTGTATATTTAATGTTTGATGTAACAGATATATAGTTTATTTAGTTTCATTTATACCCCTTTATACTTCTATAAATGAGGGGCTAGTACTATTGTAAAGAGAAGGAGAGATAAGAAAACATTAGTAGAAACTTTGCCTGAAACCATAGTCAAAGCTTTGTAAAAACTCCTTTAAACTAATAAAATATCTCCGTGGATGTAGGATTCGATACCGTCTGGATTTAGCTGAACTACATTAAATTTACGTGTTTCGACCTTTCTCCTTTCTCCTCCCACTATATTTCATCATTCATCGCCCCCAACAATCGGGAAACAACTTAGGTCCTAAAAGAGTCCCCTTCTGTTGACCGGATTTAGGTGTAATCGAAATCCATTATCAACATTTTAGCACGCCCGGTAGGACCCATATGTGCACCGGTTGATCTTTTGTTTTCTGTTTAACTCTTTGTGCAGTTATGATGGCCAGAGGGAGAACCACAAGAACTTCAAACACTCAAGTTAACCTATCGAAGGGTCACATGTCTTCGACAGATTCTTGAACAGCTTCTATTATAGGTGCCATTGCCTTTCCGGCCCTAACTAACTCCTTGCAATCTGCTGCTGTCGCAAATGGGAGTGAAGGAATCCAAGTCTGGCTTCAACGCCAGGAGAAGCTAGAAAATATGATGACTAGAGCGGTCATTGCATTAACACAAAGCCAGGCTCAGGGCTTGCAAAAATACGCTGAAGTCGTCACACCTGGAAATGATCACCAGCAGTGCTAAGCCAAATGTTCTGGAAGAGTTAGTGAAGAGCATATTCTAGGTCATTGCAATCGTAACCAGGAGAATTAATAGTCTCTAGTATGAAACCCACTCATAGAAGAGTTGTTTCAGAGGGTGAATCAATTCAAAGAGCATCTTCGAATTTTGGATAACCAATTTCGCTATGAAGCAAGGTCACCATTCACTGAAGAAATTGAAGTGCAACCCCTTCCCCCCAATGTTCAAAGTCCCCTCAATTCCACTCTATGATTGAGATAGAGACTTGTACGATCATCTAAATGCATTTAATGTCCAAATGGATCTCATGACGATCAATCCCCTCATGAAATGCCGTGTCTCCCCAGCCACATTGGAGGACTTGCCCCTGACATGGTTCAGAAGTCTTCCAACTCATCGCAAAGGTAGTTGGGAAGAGTGTCAGAAGAAATTCGTCAACCAGTATCGAGCATTGAAAAGACAGCTTGCTCCACCTTGCCATTTCGCTACGATCTTCCAATGGAAAGAAGAATTGTTGAAGGACTACATTTCTCGGTTTAGACATAAGGTCAACAATGTAGAGCATCCTTCAGAAGAAACCATTTTGGCAACGATCTTTGTGAGACTCCACAAAGACAGAAAGCTATACAAAAGCATATACAAGTCACCGGTGAAAGATCTAGGGGATTTCTATGAGTGAGCTACGAGGCAAATCAGATGGGATGAAACTTTTGATTCAAAAAAGTCTGATACAAGCATTTCAGATCAGAATAAAAGGAGGAGTAATCGCAGATAAGGAAAGGATGATTCTGATCTTCAGATCATCAAGAGGAATAGGGATGAGCGACCTTAATACCAAGGTCACTACAAAAGTTATAGTGTTCTATCTGATACTTAAGATAGGATGTTCTTGGCAGAGCGAGATAGAGAAGATTTCGAAAAGCCCAAGTATCGATGGACTGTTAGTCGATTTAGAAATACAAATAAATTCTGTGCCTACCATAACGAGGTCAGGCACAACACCTCGAAATGTTAGGCACTGAAGGGCACGATAGAAGACCTCATTAAAAGAGGTTGCTTGCAAGGGTACATGGTACGACCTGTGAAGCAGCGATCTTAATATCCCTAACGAGATTCCAACCAAAAGCAAGGAGCTTTAGTATGGATTATATATTGACAATGTGCTTTAGTTTCTTTGTTTACTTATTTGTTGTCTTTATCAAGTAGAATCTTGTTTCGCCAATTATAATGTATAAATCAATATACTAGCGTAGCTACGTGCTCGCTAAGGTGCTGAGGTGCTCACAATACTCAATCGCCAGCATAGCTACGTACTCGTTAAGGGGCGAAGGCGTTCACAATACTCGATACCAGCATAGTTATGTGCTCACTGAGGCACAAAGGTGCTAAAATTAGCCTAATTATTTGTTTAAGGCAACGAGATTATTATGATGCGACCTAATGTTCGCAGCTCTCATGCGACCTAACATTCATGGCTCACATGCGATCTATCTGGATGAAGCTCATTACTGGCTCAAGGCACAAAATGCCCAGATTCATTGAAGAATATGACCAATCGATCATTAAAATATTTCATTCAGCTATCATGTAGCAACTCGTGCAAGTAAAACGTCTGATATAACAATTCAAGAGTTACAAAGGAAATCCACTTCATTAAAACCTTATCCAACGAGACAAGTTAATATCAGGAGATCCAAAGTACAAGATCTAAAAGCAAAAAGCCTAGAGTTATTATTTTCTTAAGAAAACAGAAAGTCAGCTACAGGGATACAAACTCCCATCAGCAAGAAGGCTGACAAGCCCGATTGCTCATGCTTATATCCCTCCTCAGCCAACGGCTCCTTCAAACCTAGAGCAATTCAAATAGCACCAGGAGTCTGGCTGGCAAAGCTGAAACCCATGGTGAAACCCAAGGAAATAATTTAAGATCTGCACAAGACTTCCCGCAGCTAGCATAAAGAGCTATCCTTAGAAGTCACATGCAGTAAGCTATTCACGCCTCTTGATCTTCTGTAATAGGTCATACATGCCTCAAAAAGCTTTATTGGAAGCCATAATATCAAAGACATAGGGGGCTTAACTTTGACACCCATTGGAACACTCCATTGAGGAGCCCAAAGAGTTTCACAAGCATTATATAGACCAGTCGGGTCCGCTAAAAGACCCAAAGGGTAATTGACTACCCTCGAATTGGATGGTCCAAGAAGAATGGGATTACCACGCCAGTGACTGAGAGTCATGCTCAGAAAGAACATGGTCTGGCTTAGGTGAAGTGAAGTTTGAAGTGACTACACAGAAAACTGAACGTTGAAGATTTTGACTGCCAAAGAAGACCTTTCCAGAAAGAATTACAATTCCCAGTCTATAAAGCGAATTGAGAGTTAGGGGGTTAATATTGTGAGGAAAATTCGGCACTATGGAGTGGGTTGGAAAAAGCCCAAATTCGGCAAAAGGAATGAGTTCGCCAAATCACGATGTCATCGCGCAAGGAGTCCCAGTCACTAAAGATCTGAGCTCGCTGATTGAACGAGCTCGAGGTCGCAAACCAGCAATAGTCTCAACGCATAAGCTTTAGCTCGCTAAGACGAAATCTTACTCAGCTAGAAGCCCACTGAGGTCGAGTATAAGGCCAATAGGTAACTTGCACCGTCATTTTACAAAATACAACCATCGGGTCCCACATGTAGAAAGTAACTTGTAGAAGCCAGTTTACAATGCTCTGGGCAGTCTTTTAGATTTAATGTTTAATGTAACGGATGTACAATTTATTTAATTTCATTTGTACCCCTCTATACTTTTATAAATAGGGGGTTGATACTATTGTAAAGAGAATGAGAGATAGGAAAATATTAGCAGAAACTCTGCCGGAAACCATAGTCAAAATTCTGTAAAAATTCCTTTAGACTAATAAAATATCTCCGTGGACATAGGGTCTGATACTATCCGGATTTAGCAGAACCATGTTAAACTTTCATGTTTCGACCTTTCTCTTTCCTTCTCCAGTCATCTTTCGTTATTCACTGCCCTCAACAACTCGGAAATAGCTTGAGTCCCGAAAGAACTCCCTTCCGTTGGCTGGATTTAGGTATAACCAAAATTCACTGTCAACAATTACAATGAAATGGATAGAACCGTTAAACATGTTGATTTGTGTGAATTAATCATAAATAAATTAAAAATGTTGATGGTCAAAACAACAATTTGAATTCTAATGTGAATGATTCGCAAATTTAATAGATGTTTTCTTGAATCATTTTATTTTTTTGAAAAAGGTTATTTTAAATTTTATAAATCTCATTTTTAAAAAGTTATTTTATTTTCTTAACTTAAAATAATAATTTTCAATTTAAAAGATTTTAAAATAACATATATATATTCATTCTTAATGTTAAAAAAACTTGTAAATAATAAAAAACTTAAAATATATCAAATTTCATATCATAAATAGTTTCATAATACATCAAACCTATATATAATTCATAAAGTATAAAATTATATATGTGAAAAAATAAAAAAATATGTAAATAAGTGTATAATTAGATGTTATTAAATAAGTATATACGTAAATAAGTAAAAGTTAAAAGAGAAAAGAAATACCAATCCATCTATAAACAATTAAGTCTAATCTATATAAATCGTGAATCAAATAAATTAAATTTAAATTTACATTTTAATGAAATCTCAACTTAAAATATTTAAATTCACAATTTTTTATTTATCAAGTAACCGATTTACAAAAATTAGTTCCTTTCAACGACTTTGCAAATTATCTGGAATTAAAAGCAGCAAAGAGCTAAAACAATATGTGATGTTAAGTATATTTCTGAACATAACAATAAATATTTAGTCAAAGAAATATTAAAAAATTTGACTTAGTTGTGAAAACATAAATCATTGATGCTTATGTGTATTTCTTAACCGTTTCTCAAATTTGAAATCATTTACATAATTACTCATACTAATTGTCCCAAAATCCTAGGAAAGGGCCACGCTTTCATGTGAAAGACATCTTCTGATTTTGATGTTGACCACATGATCCTCCCCATCGCCACCGTCAGTTATCTCACAGCATTGTCTACGTGGTGCCTGCACATTTCATCGTATGTTACAACCTAATAATCAAACTTTCCTTTCTACCGACCAACAAAAACTATAACGCAGCATTCAGTGGCGCATATTGCGCAGGAGTTGTTGGACTCTGTATCCACACAAAAACGTTAGTCTTAGCTCTCACGGCATTGTGAATTCATTATGACCAATGAAAATGAGTCTTCAATAAATTCTAAAAAAGGATTAAATTCAAATATTATTTAATGCATATAAAAAAAAGAAATAGGATAATTAAAAAAACTATATTATATTTGTACTAAAATATTAATTCATTAGACTTTACTTTCAAACACAGATGACTACTAATAATTGTTCCAAGTCCAAAAGCTCTCCATCTAAGTCCGTGATAACACTCACAAACAACAATGATCATTTCAGTTCTGCCACTTTTAACATCCTACCTTGATCCAATTCTTATCTTTATTGTAAATTTCCTTTATTTTTTTTAGAAACAAAGACACAATTTTTTCTTTTAAAATTTATAATTTTTTTTTCACTAGAATTCATAATTTAATAAGTTTTTATATTTATATTTCTCATAAATTCAGATTCTCATTTTTTTAAAATAAAAGGAGAATGATCCATATTCTTAACATTTTATTTTATACTTTTATTCTCGTATTCTCTTATAAACAAATTAAATTTTACTTTAGATTCTACACCTTGATTAAAAAAAATGTGATATTTTTATGTTGATTTTTAATATGAAAATAGAATTACTGTAATTATTGTATCTTATTTTGTTTAAAAAAAGTAATGTAAACTCAAAAGAATACATGCAATGTGTATATATATTTCATATCATTTTTTTTTAAATTAAGCATATCAAAATTCTTTTTGTGATTACAAAAAAAAAAAAAAACCCATTTACCTCTAAATTCTGGGCTTAACATGAACGGAAAAGTTATCTAATTACCCAACCAAAAAAATAAATATTAAAGGGTAAATAATTAATCACACAAAGAAAAGCAATCACACCAAAACATCGAATGAATAATAAAGCGTTAAAATAGTTCCTCACCTTTTTCCACGAATCCGGCGTTAATTGAGAGGAAGAGACATTGACATATTGGGCGGCTAAAGCCGGCCGGTAGACCACCCAACCGCATTCCTTCTGTGAAGAGTCCACGTGTCTCGTATATCTGGATCGGGTCTGTTCTCCACCCACATTCTCAACCCGATCCAGAAAATAAACCAACGGCCTCTCACAAGGGGCGGTTCTCAGCGGTCGCGTGGAAAATGTGTATGGTCCCATGCTCCAAGTTTGCCATGTCCGAAATGTTCTAAAGGTTGTCTCCAGCTGCTTCACCGTCACCAAAGTTGGATACAACTCCACACTGAAGCCCCATGACACCGCAAGGGACCAGTTCCACCGGTGATCATAACAGAAACTCCGCTGCAGCATCCGACCCGGATCGGACTTGTATGCTGCTACTAATTTTTTAATTGAGTCGACCCGGGACTTGTTTGGAAACATAGGCTCTATATAATCTAAATGATGCAACGACACCAATGGGGCCACTGGGTGGCTCGCAAGGAAACCATACGGATTCCCACGTATATCAACCTATGAAAAAAATATATAGTTGAAAAATAAAGTTAAGATATATTAAACATTACAATTGTTATTTTGATATTTTTTTATTTCTGTTATTATTATTATAATAAAAAAGTTGTCAACAATAAATAATATATAATTACATTAAATTAATATCAAACAATGGCAATTCTATTTTATTATAAGTTAACAACAATTTCTTTTTAAGTTGTGAGCAGTATAAAATTCACATAGCAAAAATGTAATAGTTGTTTAGTATAATGATTAGTATCTTTGATTATTAATTATTGGTTCCGTGATTGGTTATAATTTATAACTATTTATAACAATATTTGATTATAATTTTAAAATATCTCAATAATTAATTATAGGTAATACTTTTCATCAAATTAAAAATCATTCAAAATAAATCTTACTTTTATTAGTCTTATACAAAAAGAAACATTAAGATTTGCAGCCATTAACTTTATTTTTTTCTTTTATTTTCATTATTTTTGTTTTAAAAATAACAATAAAACTCCTTTTATTCTCTTTCTTTATTATTTTTTATTAATTTAACGATAAATAACCAATTATCAAAAAATATTATTAAATATAAAATAAATTTGATATAATCATTTATTAACCATAAATTATATTGTAATCAATCATCTAATAGGGTAAACTCTTTAATTAGTATATTATGCACTTTTCTTTTATCAAAATATACCGGCCACTTTAGTTGAAGTTTTCACTTCACTTTTCCTTTCCATACTTCTTGAACCTTTTATTTTTTAAATTATAATTTATAAGAAAATTCATGAAAGAAAAAACATAGGATACCTGATGAAAACCAGGCTCTCTGGTAAGTTGTACTCCAATCTCACTAATGCAACCTTGAATTTTCATATCAGAACCATACAATTCTGCATAACGATTAATACAACCATCTAGAATCTTCACCAGCTCCGCCGCCAACGGGTAGCTGATGGCGAATCCGCCGCCGCCGTAGGCCATGGAGTAAGAGTACATCGCATCTTGCTCCACGCTCTCGGAATTCCCGCCAATATAATACATCTGATTATGATCGTATTTCGATAACACGGTAACTAAGTTATCAGTGAAGAACACCGTATCATCATCTCCCATCACAAACCATCTCACGTCCTTCATTCCCAACTCGAAGCTCTCCTTCACAATGCGCGCTAACCGAACGGCAGAACGAGAACCGTACCAGCAAGTGTATTTGAACGACGATGTATTGGCAGATACCTTGTACTGCGGCGACGTTTCCGGCCATGTCTCGTTGTCCGGCGGCTTTTGTTCGAGCCAAACAAAGCCTCTGGTGATGTTCGGTTGCCACCAGAGTTCAGTGTAATGGCGGCGCGTGTGCCAGGTCTTGGCGGAGCCACCTATTCCGAACAGGATATGGGATACGTTAGTGGGTTCATCGGCGGCGGCGGAGGAGGCGGCGATCGTTTGGCGTTGGAATATGTGCTTGAATGGTGGGTCGTCCGAGCTGTGAGTTGGGTAGGACACGGAGAGGTAGAAGAGGGTAACAATGGCGAAAGTGGAGAGAGCAAGACCAGTTTTGAGGAAGAGAGAGCGGAGATTAGTGGCTTTCAAGGTAGGGAAGATGAGAGATTTCCATGCTTTGAGAGGGACTTGGAGTTTAGAGGGAGCCATTTTGTTTTTCTGCTTTTGACGATGAGCTTGGAATTGGTGAAAGGTTAAAGTGAATTGGCCGTTGGAAATGGAAGGGAGGAGAGGAGAGATGGAGAGATATATATCGGAAAAATTGTTAAATGTTTGAATCATGACATACTAAAAGTCATAAAAATTGTATTAATTATTGTTTATTTATTAATTTTATAACATTTAAGCATCTTAAAATTTTGATTTTTAAATTTTTAAAATATTTTTTTCAAAACTCTATCTATGGGGCTTGTTTGGTAAGCAATTTTTTTATTTTTAAAATTAGTTTTTTTGTTTTTCTGTTCTACAAAAATAAAAAAATCTGTTTGGCAACCTGTTTTCAAAAACTGTTTTTTAAAAATTGTTTTCTAAAACTGTAACTAAAAAATAGTTTTCAGAAAACAGTAAAATGATGTTTTCCCTTATTTTTGTATATAGCTGTTTTTAGATTTTTTTTAAAAATAAGAAGAATACCTATTTTTATTAATGATAAAATTATAAATAATATTAAATACATTTTTTTCATCTTAAAAAATAAAGAAAATACTTGTTTTCAAAATTTACATCCAAACAAGTTTTT
>JANHAO010016579.1:0-14309 GCA_026873985.1 Saraca asoca
GCAAATATGTAACAAGTTGCGATTTCATGATTAAGTTTATAAGGCCATAATATTTTTAAAATTTTCTTTCTAAAAAAATAATTTTGTATGAGAAAAAAACTGTAAATATGAATCTTTTTTATATATTCTTTTTAGGAAATAAATCGGTGTGTATTTTAATAATTCACACCTTAGTGTTAACCTTAACCTTATGCTTGGTAGGGTAAAAAAATTGAGGAAAGAGTAGAGTTGATGGTGAAATCCGATCAACAAATATGAGTCTAATGTCACCCCCAAATTGCAAGCTGAAAAAATGAGCTAATGGAAAAAAAAGAAGAGAAAGAGAGGAAGAATAGCAAATACAAAAGCTTTTATTGTGGTTCGACTAAAGTCAAATCAGCCTCTACATCTACGATGGATTATATTAGCTTTTTTATGGTGATTTTTTGTGTAACTTAATAGAGATATAGTGTTATGTTGTTATCTCGATAGAGTGCTGTATGCAGTTTTTTCACTATATGTTTTACAGTGATCTCCTCATATTTATAGAAAAGGGAAGGGTTACAAGTGTAATTTAGCAGGTAATCAAAATGATTATTTTTGTAACATCAGATAATAAATGCTAGCATCTAATAATAAATACTAGGCAAATCATTGTCGGATTGTTGGGGGTTGATGTATCGATTTTGGAGGCTGACATGTCGATTAGGAAGATGTGCCCTCAGCTGGTGACTAGGCTTCCGTACTGGTGCTTAGCTCACTATCTTAGCAACCTGGACTTACGTCAGGCAATCGGCTGACTAGAGAGATTGATCTCATCATTGATCCCATTTGGAATAAACCTGTTAAAGGATGGTCCGGACACTGCGTTCTGCTCAGTGAGCTAGTGCCTTTCCTAGCAAGCTGAGCTCCCACTTCGACCCCATAATGTGCCCTAAGTTTGCAGGTAATGAGCTAATATCCTACTAGGTGACCTCAATTATCAAGTGATCTAGACCGCTTTTTCAAGTGGGCTTTACTTCTTATTGGGCCTCAGCCAGTCCATTTTACGTAATCTGGAAAATACTAACATCAAGCCCCCCAACTCTTAGTTGGCTCTGTAGACTGGGAGTTGTAGCCTGCTTGTAAAGTCCTTGCTCGCAGTCTGCAGCACTGTCAAGTCTTTCACTTACAATTCGCCATTTGGACAAAAGTTTCTGCTTATAGCCTGCTGTGTTGTCATTTCAGGTCTGTCACTTATTTCATCTGCATCAAGCCATGCCTCCTATCGTAGATGTCTTGCAACAGTTAGTACAATAGTCTCGCTTCATTGTGGATCATCCAATTTGATACAATGGGATACCCTTCAGATTCTTTGGTGAAGTCGGGCTTGTCTATATAAGGCATGGGAGGTCCCTTCCCCTTCTTCACAAGGTAACTAGATGGGTGCATTGAATAATCTCTTCATGTTTCTGAAGCTTTGGCCTTTGGCTACATGCTTTGAGGTGTGTATGGTATGTTGCATGAGACTGCGAGGTGTGAATGGCCCACTGCGTGTGGTTTCCGCAAAGGATTGTTCCCCATGAACTCTGGGAATTTATGGGTAACTTCCCCTTGGAGCTAATAAGTTTGGCTTTTCCTGTTTTGTTCTTTTGTCCTCTAGCGAGCTAATTACTTAGCTTCTAGCTTCTGGCAGCGGCCAAGAGTTACAAGGTCAAAGGAGGAGCTTCTGACTTTGAAGGAGGCTTGGGCAAAGGAGCTGGAACTGTCCAGTTTGCTTGCTGGCCTTGTAACTTGTCATGGCTCGGTCCTTTCAATTGGTTTCTCTTGCCTTCTTGTCCGATGGTACCGGGTGTCTATAAGCCTCCAAGTAGATTGATGAAGCTGAAGGATGCTCTCTTTGCTCAAAAAAACTAAGGAAAACTTGTGCAGCCTCTCTACCTACACCCAACGTTGTTTCTCCCACTTCAAGCACCTTTAGGGATGTTCGACTTGGGTGAACTATCAACTCAGGTGAAGGAAGAGTTGGAGTAGTTCCTCTTGCATATTATGGCTGCAAGCTTGCAATCATTCAGCTTTTCGTTAGTTAATTGTAGGCTTACTTTATCTTGTATTCTACATCCTTTATGTAGTTTTACCTCATCGAAAAAGGTTTTGTAGTGAAACTTGGCCTTTTATTATTCTTTCCGAGTATGCTATAATAGCGATATAGCATGTTGTGGCTAGCCTTGTTAGTTCTTGTAAATCATAACTTGGTAGCTGTTAAATAAAATGAGTGTTTATTGAGTCAATAGACTTCAATCAATGTTAGTAGAGCTAATATGAAGGGATTCTACTTAATAAATTATGACCAAAAAGGATATATGCCATATTGCATGACTAATCGATCGTATTATCTTGTTCTAGTTGGCAACGAAATTGGCATCGATGTGCCTTTTGTTTACCATGAGCCCAGGCATCAGAGTGCGTGAGCATTTTCGTTGGTGCGAGATGAGATGTCCATAAAAATGGCATAGGCCCATCTTAGCTCGTGCAAGAGTTTAATGCTTAAGCACTTCTTGGATGCGAGATCTTGATAGGCTGCATCGAAACAATTTGATCCACACAAGAGTTTGGTGCTGATGGCACTCCTTGGATGTGGCTTCAGTATTGCCTGCGCAAGAGTTTGGTGCCAAAGGCACTTTTTGGATGTGGCTCGTGCAAGAGTTTGGTGCATGGCTAGCACTTCTTGGACGCAAGGTTTTATATCTTCCTGCGCAAGAGTTTAGTGCTTAAGGCACTTTTTGGATATAAGGTCTTGGAGTTAGGGGTCATGACCTATTGCTTGCGATCTACAATTCCATAAGTCATTTGGCATACTTCCACTTGCTCTGTAGGTGACTTTTTGATTTCTCATAGTTAGGTTGTCATGATTACTCCTACCTTAGGTACGTGTGCATGCTACTATTGTCAGTTGACTATTGACACTTGTCGAACCATTAGATCATGGGTACCTAATAGGTTCCCAGATCCAACGGTGACCTCGTGTGCCTTATAAGTTAAAGGGGCTTTTTCTCTTCCCCTTCATTTGCCATTTGAAACTTAAAGCTCCCGAACTCTCACTACTTGTTTCCTCCATTAACCGCTACAACCACCTCCTGTCATCCGCTACCATCGGTATCATTTCGATTCTTTGGTTGCCGCTTGAGCCTTACTCATCAGAAAGTATCCTCGTGTGTTATCTCAGACTTTCTACTTTAGTTAGCCATGGTGAGTCCTTCTCCATTTTATATTTCTGGATTCCTTTGTTCTATAGTTTGAGGTTTATCTGCCATTGTTTGATGAATGAAAGCATTAACTAGTTGAGGTTGATTACTTGTGAATTTTCTTTTCTGTTTGGCTTAGTTCATTCAATTGGTTCTGTTAGGGAACTCTAGGTTTTCTGGTCACCAATTAGATTCTAGTGTTTATTATTCAAATTTTGCGATCCTATCACTGAGATCTTGTCTGTTGGAGTCTGTTTCGTGAATAGGTGGATTGGGGTGTTCATGGCTTGCCTCATAGGAAGTTATTAGTCTTAGCTTTTGGTAGGATCTGCTCGTAGTGACTTGACTGGTCTTTTTCCTTTGTGTAGATGGGTACAGGTCAAGGATGCTACCATCACCAAATTATGGATGGAGATGATGAACTCGGCTCACCTACCTGAAGTGTTGAGATGGTGCAACATCTTGATGAAGCGACATCGAAGAGTGGTGAGGTCACTAGGGACTTTACCACTTGTCCTGATCCTATTGGGGGCCAAGAGACTACCACAAGTCTGCAACCTTTAGATCATCGTGTGTTTAGCATACATTCTTCATCTATCCATTTTCATGAGCTTTAGACCACAGTCTAGATATATCGGCTCCCCGGGGGATGCAATCTCATGACACCTTCCCAAGATGACTACGCTCCCTATCTGTCCCGATAGTTCAATGCATTAGCTTCTTGCATCTCATTGTGGGACTTAGGTTTTTAATACACCCTTTTATTGTCAACTTTCTGAACAAAGTGAGACTTAGTCCAGCTTAGCTCACTCCAAACTCTTATACCCAACTGATCTCTTTGGTGCTAATCTACTTAGGAAATGATCTTCCACTACCATCAGCTAAGGTTTTGTATTATTTGTATAGCCTTAGGTGCACGAGCACGTCAGACAGGCTCTATTACTGCATTGCTCAGCTGATGGTGCACAAGAAAATCCTGCCACAAGGAGATGCTAAAGGGAAATCTAATGTAAGGCATTACATAATCCATTGGTTTTACATCTCGTACCCCTCCCTGCATGATCTCAAAAATTTTAGATTTGTCATTACTCTTGGTAAATGAACTTAGAGTCATGAGTTTAATAATTTATTCACATTTGCTTCTAATTCTAATATGTCTTATTTCATAGACGGGACTGCCAAGAAGCTAACTCTTTATGCTGAAGAGCTAGGAGTCTTAGATCGATTCATTACCTTGAACAATCTTGAAAACAACTTTCATTTTGACAAGGACCTCATTTGTTTCCACAAGCTCACTCCAACCAAAGGCATCAAACTCACTAGAGAGATAGGCATTCATCGAGTAGTAAAAGTTGGTCTAGCCAATTTTGTGGATTATGATAGGATAATGGAGCTCATTTCCAGGTCGCCACCATCTAATGACAAGGAGATCTCACCAGACCTCGATGTGGTCATAGCCCCCATTGTTGAAAGTCAACCCTTGGATTCAATGACAACTCCTTCACTAGGGCTAACTCCTGCTCCTCAACTCAAGGTGACAGTCGCAACTAAAATTGTCACCCTTCCTGAACCTTCTGCCAAAAGATGAAAGGTAGACAAGGGGAAAAAGAAAGTCGCTCCCTGTAAATGAGCTGTATCAAAAGCCAAAGTTATGGAGTCACCCACTAAACCTAGCTCCAAGATGATGGAGTACATTGAGGTTCTTGTTGATAACATCGACAAGATTTTGGGATCTCGTGACAAGATTTAAGTGCTAGAGTCCATGGAGTTCACCCTTAGGAGATTGGTGGGCTATATAACTCATCATGGCTTAGTGGTAAGTGAAGTCTTTTCATTCCAATTTTCCTACTTATTTTGTAATCTGACTTGGCTTTGACTTTTCAAGGTTTGCTGACAATGATGAAAATGGACGAGGCACTCCAAGCCCACGACAAGGAGAAGGAAGGCCTCAAGGGTAAGCTAGTTGCTACCTCTACCGAGGTACTAGATTTGAAGGAAAAGGTCAAGAATGTTGAAGCTGCCTTATCCTATGTAGAAGTGGATCATGAGGCCGTTGTAATGAATCTTGGCCTAACTACCAATGACCTAGCTAAGGAGAAGATTGGCTTGGAATCATCCATCCATCGCGTTGAGCAAGCATTGAGATTGGCTGAAGCTGCAGAACAACAGGTTGGGTCTACGGAACAACGAGCCAAGGTAGTAGAGCAATGAGTCGAGGCCACTGAAAAGGAGTTAGAGGCAATCAAGTGGGAGGTCACTCTCACAAAGGAGGAGGTTGCTAAGGTTAAGAAGGAGACCGCTTCATTAATAAAGAAGGCAAAAACCAAGACTTGTGCTGCCTTCTTTTACACTTTATGGGAGCAACATCTGGAATTGGATTTCTCCTTCTTTAGCCAGCAGGCTATCAAGGTTGTCAAATGCTATAAGAGGAGGGCTGCTAAGGTTGGCTCTTCCAAAAAGGGAGCATACTCAAGTGTTGAAGTTTCTCTTGCTAGAGGTACTACCCAAAGAGAGGGCGATTCTCAGGTCACAGAAGTTGTAAATGCTCCAGTGGTGGATGTCCCTAATACTCCTCTCCCTAGTCCTCAGCCTCAAAAAGGTCCAACTCCTAATGCTCCACCTTTTTAGGCTATGAGCCTTGTAATCTTGTATTCCTTTGAATTTTGCAATGTAATTCTTAAACTTTGTATGAATTCATCTTGTTAAGGATCAAATGAAAATTTATTCACTTTTCTTCAATTTTTGTACTTGAATATGCGAGATGATAAATTTCAGTGTGAGGATGAAAATCCGATGGACTGCTTTAACAAACACTTCTTACATAATACATTACTTCTCGCATAAGACTTTATCAAGGCTTTTATTCTATACACATAAAAATTCAAAGAATTACATGAATGTTTGTACCTACTAATTTTTACAAATATTGGGGAGGGGGCAATATTGATAATATCAGCGAAAATGTTTAGCATTCCAAGCTCGGGGAACTTTTGTTCCTTCCATATTCGCCAAATGATAAGCCTTATTGCCAATAACTCTATTAATAAGGTATAGGCCTTCCCAGTTTGGCCCCAAGGTCCTTTCACTAGCTTTGTGCACTCCTAGAAGAATAAGACATAGAATAAGATCGCCAGGCTTATAGCTCCAAGCTCACACTTTTCAATTATAGTACCTCACAATGTGCTATTGGTAGGTTGTGATCTTGAGGCAAGCATTCTCCCTTGTTTCTTTTGTAGGATCCAGATTCGTGGTGAGCAGTTAATCATTGTTTTCAGGATTGAAGGTAATTCTTCATTGAGATTTTATTTCAAATTTTGTAGGGATCATCGCTTCTCACCTGTATACCATCGACAAGGAGGTTTCTCCCGTGGCACTACACATTATGGTTCTGAAAGCCTACAGTACCTTTGACAACTCACTCACCCATGCTCCCTTCTTAGCCTCTAACTTCACCTTCAAGATTTTTTTGAAAATCTTGTTGATGGTTTCAACTTGCCCGTTGGCCTACAAATGATCTACAACTGAGAAGCTTTTTGTGATTTTAAAGTTGCTGCAGAACTTGATACATTGTTTGCTACTAAATTGGGTCCCGTTATCGATCACGATCTGCTGAGGGACTCAAAGTCTACAAATGATGTTGCTCCACACAAATCTTTCGATCTTTGCATATGAGATCTCAGTGAGCTCTTTGCCTTTACCCACTTGGTGAAGTAATCTATAGCCACTATCATGTGTTTGTAATTGCCACAGGCTATTGGAAGTGGTCTAATTAGGTCCATGCCCTAAATTGCGAAGGGCCATGGACTGACCATCTACCACAGGTAGGCTAGCGGAGCTTATGGGACCTTCCTAAACCTTTAACATTTATCACACTTTTTGATGAGGTCAATAATATCCTCCTTCATCGTGGGCTAGTAGAACCTTAGTCAAAAAGCTTTTTAGGCCAAAGATAGCCCCCAACATGGTTTCCATAATCGCCTATATGGATTTCCTCCAGAATGGTGTCACAGTTACTGTCATCAATGCATCTTAAAAGTAGGGTTGTGAACCCTCTTTTATACAATACGTCATCATAGATGCAATATCTAGTTGTCTGAGCTTGCAATTATTGTGCCTTAAGCTTGTCTTCTGGTAACCTACCATCTTACAGATAATCTAGGATTGGATTCATCCAAGAGCCTACTGCCTTAGCAATTATCATCACAACATCATTTCGCTTAATTCTTAGGGATAAAAGGATTTCAATTGGGAGTGCCCCTAAGAAGTCAACATCTTCTATCGTAGTCAGGCAAGCTAAGGCATCAGCATGTGCATTATAAGCTGATAGTATTTGGTTGACTTCATATTATTGGAAAGAATTTAATGATTCTTGGACTTTTTGGAGGTACCTGGTCATCTTCAACTCCCGGGTTTAGTATTCACCCCTCATATGGTAGGCAACGAGCTGTGAATCACTGAAGACCCTCAGCCTTTCTGCTTGCACCTCCTTGGCTAACCATAACCCGGCTAGCAGTGCTTTGTATTCAGCCTCGATATTGGTAGCCTGGAAACTAAACCTCAAAGCGCAGAGGATCTTATGTCCCTTTGGTCTAATGAGGAGCACCCCTTCTTTGGCCTTTTGGTTGCTCGATGACCTATCCACATACAACTCCCACCATAGGGCTTTTGCAGTTTTTGCCTCTTCTCATATGGGCTCCGTGAATTCTACAATGAAGTCGGCCAGAGACTACCCCTTGATTATCGATCTGGGCCTGTACTCAATATCAAACTGGGCAAGCTCAATCATCCATTTAAGCAATCGACCTAAAGTAGTTGTCTTTTGTAAGACTTGTCTAAGTAGAAACTGGGTGAGAACCTTTATGTTGTAGGCTTGGAAGTAGGGTTGCAGCTTCCTTGATCCAATGACTAGGTAGTAAGCAAGCTTCTCTATTAGCGAGTACCTTGTCTTGACATCTAGCAGTCATTTGCTCACATAATAAATAGGGAGCTAAGCTTCTCCCTTTTCCTGCATTAAGGCCATACTAAGGGCATGTTGGGACACCCCCAAGTATATGGTCAACTTCTTGCCCTCTTTTAACTTGGACAAGAGTGGAGCTTATCTGAGATACTATTTAAGTTCTTGGAAGGTGACCTCACATTCTTGCAACCATTCGAACTTCTTCACCTTCTTCAGGATATGGAAGAAGGGGACATATTTATCTATTACCTTCATGATGAATCTACTGAGTGTCGTGACTTGGCCGTTCAAGCTTTACACGTCTTTGGCTCTAGTAAGGGATTGTATGTCGAGGAGAGCTTTAATTTTTTCTGGATTTGCCTCGATCCCCCTGTTGTTCACCATGAAGCTAAGGAACTTTCCCGAGACGACTGCAAATGTACATATAAGCGGGTTCAATTTCATCTGACACCTCCTTAGAATCTGAAATATTTTGTCTAGATCATAAACATGGTAGGCAAGTTGTTTAGACTTCACCAACATGTCATCCATGTACACCTCCATCATTTTGCCAATTTGGTCCTGAAACATCATATTTACCAATCGCTGATAAGTCATTCCTGTATTTTTAAGCCCGAAGGGTATTACTTTGTAGCAATATAACCCACAATCGATGATAAACGAGGTGTGCTCTTTGTCCTGTGCAGACATTGGGATCTGATTATATCCTGTGTAAGCATCCATGAACTGGGAGTTCATGTTCGATTGTCGCATTTACATGCTGGTCGATCCCCGATAAAGGGAAGCTATCTTTTGGATAGGCTTTGTTCAAGTCAGTGAAGTCTATGCACATCCTCCACTTTCCATTTTTCTTTTTCACAAGAGCGGGGTTAGCCACCCAAGTAGGGTAGTGGGCTTCTCGAATAAACTTATTCACTAATAGCTTATCCACTTCTTCCTTCAATGCAGCACAGTGCTTGATAATCATTGGCCTTCTCTTCTGACAAACAGGCTTATGCTGAGGGTCAATGTTGCGTCTGTGTGACATAACATCAAGGTTAATACCTACCATGTCTTCACGGTTCTAGGAAAAGACATCTAGATTGGCCTTGAAAAACTTAACTAGTTACGCTTTTACATCAGGCAGCAAGCTTTTCCCTAACTTAAGGCATCTTTCTGCATCTGCTTCACCGACCTTCACCTCTTCAAGCTCTTCAACAGGACCAGTAGCTCATTTAGTGTCCACCTCATGAGGGTCAAGGTTGTAGTTGACCCCCTTGGTGCTCAAAGTTCGAGGTTTTCCTCTGGATACCACATGTAGCTTTTTCCCTTATGTCCCAAGTTTGACTATGTCCTCATAGCAACGCTAAGCTATTTACTACTCTCCTTACATACATCCTACTCTATTTGGGGTCAAGAATTTAATGGTGAGTGTCCTAGTGGATGTGACCATGTCAAAGTTATTCATGGTGGCTCGCCCTAGCACCACATTGTAAGTCGAGGGACATTTTATAATCAAGAAATCTACCATAACAGTTACTTGGCAGTCCAGATCTCCTACAGCAAGTAGGAGTCTAATCTGACCCATCGACACTATTCCATCTCTTATGAAGCCATAAAGGGGCTCGGGGGAAGGATCTAACTGGCTCGTGCTCAAGTCCATCTGGTTGAAACATCCTTTATAGATTACATTGATAGAGCTGCTAGTATCAACCATTATCCTCCTTACATCAACATTGCCAATCTTTGTGCAAATGACTATTGCATCATTGCAAAGGGCATGGATCCCTCGTGTATCTTCTTCTATGAACATGATGCTTTCCAAGGTTACTTTACTTTCTTAGTGAGTCTTTCACTTTCCATATGATTTGCAAGCAAGACACAACCTGTTTAAAGTGCTAGCAATGTGAGGTCCATAATGAATAGTGAATATGATGCTCATTAAAGGCATTTCCTTGGGCTCCGGGGGCTGTTAGTGCTGCTATTGTGCCGATTGCTGAGGATGCAAGGATTATTATCCTGAGGGTCTCACAACATAATCTCTTAAGCAGCCTCTCTTGATGAGGTCCTTGATGACGTCTTTTAGTGCTCAGTAATCTGAGGTGTTATGCCCAAGTTCATTATGGTATGCACAAAACTTGCTTTGGTCTCTCCACACAATGGGAGCTTTTATGGGTCTAGGTCTCCCAAAGTCCTCGTTATTCCTTTTGGTCGTGAAGATTTTGTTAGGAGTGTCTGACAAGACAGTGTAACTGTCATAATGACCTTGGCGTTATGGACACTAACTTCTAGATTTTTTCATGGCCTGAGCCCCAGAGACATTCTTCTAGCCCTTTTCGCTGTTCCCACCTCCAGTTCTCTTCCTGTCCCTATTGGAGCCACTCACCTCCTCTTTTTGGTTAGGTTTCTTTAGGCAAAGGTTTCTTCCTATCAAGCTCACCCAAACTTTTCATCGAGGACTTATATATGTCCTTATATAGCTTCTTATCCTTATAAAGTCCAACTAGGATGGCTATGAGAACACTCTCATCCGATGAGTTCTTCACATTGCTGACCTCACTCTGGAATCGAGTAATATAGTCCCTGAGTGATTTGTCTTTCCACTAAAAGACTGTTGCCAGGTGGCAAGATAGGGTGAGTTATTTCTTCAGTGCCCTATACTAGTTAAGGAATCTCACTTGGCATTCCTCCCAACTATGAATACTACAAGTTGGGAGACTTCTAAACCAAGTCTGTGATTTCTCTTTGAAGGTAGTAGGAAAGACCCAACACTTCACCAACGAGCTAGAGGTTTAGAGGTCTATCTAGACATTGAATGCATCCAAATGGCTATATGGATCATTGTTTCCATTATACAATAGGATATTTAGGATCTTGAACCTATGAGGAAGGGATTCTGTTTTGATTTCCTTGGTAAATGACATCTTTTCCTCGTAAGAGTCTTGGTTGCTCTGGGCTATAGGTCATTTTTCTAGCTACTTCACCCTTTGAAGTAGCTTTTCGATGACCAAGTCCTTAGTCTTGGACTAATGACTGGTGGGCCGCCATCTCTTTTCATCTCGATAACCATGAGAATGACGATCTAAAGTTTTATGCTTATGGCTATGTTCATGGCTATGTTAGTGGTGGTCCAACCTATACATATGGTCTATCTTATTGGAGCTTTCTTCTTGGTCCAACCTCTTGCACCGCTGATCATCTTTTTCGTCCTCACAAACCTTATAGACTTCTGACCTTAGCCACGAGTTTGATGAATGAATAGAATTGACGCATTGGCACTTACCTCTAATAAGCTTTTCATGTTAAGGCCCTGATTACTGGGGTCCCCCCTCTGGTGCAATAATTCCAATTTACCTCTGTATGCCCTGGGCCTGTGCTTGGGCCAATGCTTTAACCATGTCTGCCAGCTCCTACATAGTATTTTCAAGAGCTTTTTAGCGCTAGTACTAAGTTTGGGCTTCGTTAGCTTCAAGAGTGATGGGTTGGTATGGAGCGGGAGGTGCCATACCCACTACAACACTTGTTGTAGGGGAAACAGAATCTCGTTGAGGCTATGCTTAACCCTCAAGTGGCCAGCAAATGCTCCTATGCTTCTGGTGGCTTTTCCTCTTGCTATTGTAGGTAAAACAGTTTACCAAGAATTAAGAGAATGTAGTAAGGGCCCTCCTTCTAGCTCCAAAATGTTGATGATGAAATGTTATTAACAAGTATGAGTCCAATGTCATGCCAAACTACAAGCTGAAGAAATAAGCTAATGGAAAAGAAAGAGGAGAAAGAAAGGAAGAACAACAAGCACCGAAAGCTTTTATCATGATTCAGCTAAAGCCAAACCAGCCTCTATGTCCATGGTGGATTATATTAGCTTTTTTATGGTGGTTTTTCATGTAACTCAATAAAGATACAATGCTACATTGTTGTTCTGGCAGAGTGTCTGCATGCAATTTTTTCACTATATATTTTACAGTAGTCTCCCCTTATTTATAGAAAAGGGAAGAGTTACATGTGTAATTTAAGAGGTAATTAAAATGATTATTTTCACCATGTTGGGAAATAAATGCTTAGCATCTGATAACAAATGCTAGGCAAATCATTATCGGATTATTGGGGTTAATGTGTTAATTTTGGAGGCTGACCTGTTGATTGAGAAGATGTGACCTCAATTGGTGACTAGGCTTCCATACTGGTGCTTAACTCACTATTTTAACGACTTGGACTCGTGTCAGGAAATTGGCTAACCAAAGAGATTGATCTCTTCTAGAATGAACCTATTGAAGGATGGTCTAGGCACTGTACTTTGCTATACGAGCTAGCGCCTTTCCTAGCGAGTTGGGCTCCCATTTTGACCCTGTCATGGGCCCTAAGTTTGCAGGTAGTGAGCCGATATCTCACTAAGCGACCTCAATCGCTAAGCAATCTAGGCCCCCTTTTTAGCTAGGCTCTGCTTCTTATTGAGCCTCAGTCAATCCATTTTGTGTAATCCAGAAAATACTCACAACAAGTATGAAAAGAAAGAAAATAGTAAGAAAGAAAATGAAAAGAAAAAAAATGGAGTTTTGTTGATCGGTTAGATAAAAAAATAAGAGAAAAGAAAAGAGGAAGAAAACATTTATTATGAATCAATTCACAGATCAATTTATACATGAGTCGATTTGTGAATTGATTCATCTAGACCTATTTTGGAAAATGATTTTCAATGAAAGTCAACAAAATTTGGTGAATCAATTAGGTAATCGATTCATTACATGATACTACCTATGAATCAATTATCGATTTGATTCATAACTTGCTAACCGTTTATGAATTGATTTGTGAGTTGATTCTTAAAGGCTTATGCTAAAAAAAATTTTAATCAAAAGTTAGCGATTTTTCATGAATTGATTCATGACTTCTTTATAGATGGTCTCAATTGATTCATGCATCGATTCTATCATGAAGTTGTTTATGATACTAACTTTGAACCAATTCCCAAATCAATTCACAAGTTGCTAACAATTGATTAATCCATTAGCAAATTGATTCTTGCAGGCTTGTTTCAAAAACTTACATTATATATGGTTCAAAAGTGGATGTAATTAAAGTAGATGCAAATCCAAAGAAGTCAATGTATACAATAATCTTACAAAAGGCATATAGTTTAAATTACAATACATGGTTGGGAGAAATAAAAGCCAATAATGGCCATAAATGTTGAAACAAGTTGCCATTTTATATATCAAAAGTCCACATGTGCAGATAGTACAAAAAATCCATAATTACATCTACAGTTCAGTCGAAGAACCAAAAAAAAAATTAAAGAAAATCAGATCTACTGAAACAAAGTAACCAATAACCCTGTTTAGCCAATAACCTTGCCCATGCACAGAGGGTTAGAGAAGACTACCATCCGACTTGAAGTATTTTCAAAGATAATCAACTTCTGACATTAATTGATATAATATCTCAGCATGTATCGAGCATGAAATTTCAAAAAACTCATATTTCGCTTGCTCATCTTGGCATAAAAATCGATAATACTTCATCTAAATTTTTGACATTATGTTCAATGTATGCAGTTCAGCCCATACATCTTCCTCACTATAAAAACAAGGTTTGTTTTGCTCAAGAATGGTAAGGTCCCTCTATACAATTTCAACCTATCTTTCAACAACTGTTGCTTATCTTTCAAGCACTACAATAGATCTATCTTAAGAATAGTTTACTTCTTTAAGCACATTGGTTATATCCTTGATTCCCATAGTCATTTTCTCAATCTGAGTTTGAAGCATGTCAGCTATAGGCACTTTGCGCTTGGAACCTTTAGAGGAAAGTTCCATGACTGCGATTGGAGTTACCACCAGATGGACTGAAAGCATCCATGTTTCTAGTTGAAATGGTATCATTGCCCATGTTTAAATTTGTTTCATACAAGTCAATGCCTTTAATAGAGTCATTAAGGTTAATTCCTTCCCTCTCCTATCAATTAATCAAATCAGTAGCATTTTAAGTATGTCTACCACTTGCTGTATCTACAGCATATAGATCATAAAGCTTGTCATAGTGTTGGACTTTTGTTCGTATCCACTTCACTGCTTCAAGCTTGGCCTATATAGTAAGTTAGATTGTGATAAGTTGCTTAAAATCATTACTATTTACACTATGCACAATTCAAATTATCCTAAAAAAGGTTCTAT
>JANHAO010016580.1:0-14325 GCA_026873985.1 Saraca asoca
AAAGTGATACATTTTAAGCCTTTAATAGACTTGCAAATGTAATTCAAAATGAGAAAGGATATTCAATTATTTCTATTAGAAGTGACCATGGGAAAGAATTTGAGAATAAAGATTTCATTGAGTTTTGAGAGAAACATGGTATAAAACACAGTTTTTTAGTACCAAGGACACCCCAACAAAATGGTGTTGTTGAAAGGAAAAATAGGTGCCTTGGAGAAATGGCAAGGACCATGCTGAATGACAACACACTTCTAAAGTCCTTTTGGACAGCTGCAGTTAATACTACATGCTATGGTTTTCTGCAGAGTTTCTGCTAATGTTCTCTCCTCTCTCTCTTATATTTCCTTTCTTTTACAATGGTTATAGCTCCTTATTTATAGAAGCATGGAAGGGTACAAATGGAACTAAATAAACTGTACATCTATTATATTAAACATTAAATGTACAAGACTACCTAAGGGACTATAAACTGGCTTCTACAGGTCACTTTTTGTATGTGGGGTCTGATACTTGTATTTTGCAAAATAGTGGTGCAAGTTGTCTGCTAACCTTATGCTTGACTTCGGCGAACTTCCAGCTGGGTAAGACTTCTTCCTAGTGAGCTGGAGCTTATGCGTTGAGATTGTTGTTGGTTCACAAACTTGAGCTCGTTCAGTTAACGAGCTGGGATCTTTAGTGAGCTGAGGCTCCTTGTGTAGCAACCTTGTGTTCTAATGAACTCATTACTTTTGCTGGACTTGGGCTTTTGCCAACCCACTTCACAATGCCAATGTCGAATTCCCCTTATAACATTAGCCCCTAACTCTCAATGCACTTTGCAGACTGGGAGTTGCAATTCATTTTGGAAGGGTCTTCTTTGCAATCAAAGTCTTTAGTGTTTAGTCTACTATGTAGTCACTTCAAACTTTAAATCTTTCACTTCAATTGAACTAGACCATACCTCTTTCTAAGCATGACTCTCAACCGTTGGCATGGCAATTCCATTCCTTTCTGATCATCTTATTCAGGGGCAGTCAATTATTCTTTGGATCTTTCAGTGGACTCGATTGGTCTATATAAAGCTTGTGGAGCTCTTCAGGCTTCTTAGTGGAGTGTTTCGATGGTTGCCAAAGTTAAGCCCCCCATGTTTCTGATAATTCAGTTTTTAGTAAAATGTTTTGAGGCGTGTAAGGCCTATTGCAGAAGACCACGAGGCATGAATAGTCAATTGCATGTGACCCCTATGGATAGCTCTTTATGCTAGCTACAAGGGAATCTTGTGCAGATCTTGGATTATTTCCTCATGATTTTACTATGGGTTTTAGCCTTGCCAGCCAGACTCCTAGCGCTTTTTGAATTACTCTAGGTCTGAAGGAGTTGCTGGCTGAGGAGGGATATAAGCATGAGTAGTCGAGTTAACTGGCCCTCTTGCTAATGGGAATTTGCCTCCTGGTAGCTGGCTTTTTGCTTTTTTTTTTTAAATAATAGCTCTAGACTCTTGTTTTTGTACTTTGGATCTCTTGATGTCAACTTGTCTCATTGAATGAAGTTTTAATGAGGTGAACTTCTTTTGTAATTCTTGAATTGTTGTATTAGATATTCTGCTTGTATGAGTAGCTATGTAATAGCTGGATGAAATATTTTGGTGACTGATTGGTTGTTTTCTTCAACGAATCTGGACATTTTGCACCTTGAGTAGGTAATGAGTTTTATCCAGAGAGATTGCATATAAGCTATGAATTAATAAACCACATTAGAGCTATGAATAGTAGGTTGCATAAGAGTTGTGAATCATCATAATCTCATTGCTTCAGACAAATAATCAAGTTAGTTTTAGCACTTTCATGCTTTAGCGAGCACACAGCTATGCTGGCATTGAGTTTTTGTGAGCACCTCCGTACCTCAGTGAGTACGCAGCTATGCTGGCATTAAGTTTTTGTGAACGCCTTCGCACCTCAATGTGCACACAGCTACGCTGGCATACTGGATTTATACATTATAATTAGCAAGATAAAATTATACTTTGATAAAAGTAATAAATAGAAAAAATAAAGCATATTGTCAACATATAATCTGAACTGAAACTCCCCATTCTTGGCTGGGATCTTGCTGAGGATGTTGAGATCGCTGCTCCATGTAGGCGACCTCTTTTAATGAGGTCTTCTATCTCATCCTTCAATGCCCAACATTTCAAGGTGTTGTGCCTAACCTTGTTGTGGCAGTTATAGAATTTATCTTTAACTTTATGCTGACTAGGAGTCCATTGAGACTTGGCCTTTCTAAAATCTTATTTATCTCTCTGCTAGGAATATCCTATCTTGAGTATCGGATAGAACACTATAGCTTTTGTGGAAACCTTGGTATCGAGGCTGCTCATCCCTACTCCTCTTGATGATCTAAAGATCAAAGCTCTCCTTTCCTTCTCTGTGGTCATTCCTCCTTTTATTTTGATTCGACCTACTTGAATCAGACTTCTTCGAGCTAAAAGTCTGATCCCATCTAGCTTGCCTTATAGCTCACTCATAGAAATCCCCAAGATCCTTCACTAGTGACTTGTATATGCTTTTGTACAACTTCACATCCTTGTAGAGTCCTATAGAGACCGTTGCCAAAATAGTTTCTTCTAAAGGATTTTCTACATTATTAACCTTGTGTCTGAACTGAGAGATGTAGTCCTTCAACAACTCTTCTTTTTGTTGGAAGATCGTATAGGTGGCAAGGTGGAGCGAGTTGTCTTTTCAATGCTCAATACTATTTGATGAATTTCTTCTGACACTCTTCCCAACTACCTATGCTGCGAGCTAGAAGACTTATGAACCACGTCAGAGGCAAGCCTCCCAGTGTTGTTAGGAAAACATGACATTTCATGAGGGGATTAATCATCATGAGATCCATTTGGACATTAAACACATCTAGATGATCGTAAAGGTCTCTATCCCCATCATAGAGTGGAATTCAGGGAACTTTGAACTTCAGGGGAAGGGGTTGTACTTCAATTTCTTCAATGAATGATGACCTCGCTTAATAGTGAGCTTGTTTATCTTGAGTTCAAAAACGTTCTTCAAATTGGTTCACCCTCTCAAACAACTCTTCTACAAGCGAGTCTTGTACCAAAGACCGTTGATTCTCCTGGTCACAGCTGCAATGACCTAGAATGTGCTCTTCACCAGCTCTACCTGGACATCTAGCTTAGTGCTATTGGCAATCATTTCTAGGCGTGATGACTTCAGCCTACCTTTGTAAGCCCTGAGCCTAGCTTTGTGTTAATTCGATGATCGCTCTAGTTAGCTCTCCTATCATATTTTCTAGCTTCTCCTAGTGATGAAGCTAAACTTGAATACCTTTGCTCTCATTTGCGACAACAACAGGTTGAAAGGAGCTGGCAGATGGTGGAAAGGCAGTGGCACCTATAACCAGAGCTATTAAAGAATTCATCAAAGACATATGACCCTCTAGTGGGTTAGCTTGAGCGTTTAAAGTTCTTGTGATTTTCCTTCTAGCCATTATAACTGCATAAAGGATTAAATAGAAGATAAAAGATCAATTGGTACACAGATGGGTCCTACCGGGCATGCCAAAATGTTGATGATGGATTTTGGTTACACCTAAATTTGGCCAACAGAAGGGGGTTCTTTTGAGACCTAAGCTGTTTCCCAGTTGTTGAGGCAATAAGCAACGGGAGACAGTAGGAGGAGAAAGAAGAAAAAAGGTTGAAACACAAAGTTTTAATGTGGTTTGGCTAAATCCGGATGGCACCAAAGCCTACATCCATAGAGATATTTTATTAATCTAAAGAAGTTTTTACAAAGATCTTGCTATGGTTTTCGGTAGAGTTTTTGCTAATGTTCTCTCCTCTCTCTCTCTCTCTTATATTTCCTCTCTTTTACAATGGTTCTAGCTCTCCATTTATAGAAGCATGGAGGGGTACAAATGGAACTAAATAACCTATACATCTGTTACATCAAACATTAAATGTACAAGACTGCCAGGGGACTATAAACTGGCTTTTATAGGTTGCTTTCTGTATGTGGGGCCTGATGGTTGTATTTTGCAAAATGGTAGTGCAAGTTATCTATTGGCCTTATGCTTGACCTCGACAGACTTCCAACTGGGTAAGACTTTGTCTTAGTGAGTTGGAGCTTGTGCACTAAAACTATTGCTAGTTTGCAACCTCGAGCTCATTTAGTTAGCGAGCTCAGGCTCTTCGTGCAGTAACCTTGCGGTCTAACAAACTCATTCCTTTTGCTGGACTTGGGCTTCTGCCAACCCATTTCATAGTGTCAGTATCGAATTCCCCTTATAACAGACATGCTTCACTGAAATGTCCAAGGACTAAGTAGATGTCATATACTACTATAATTATTGTGTGTCTTTACCCTATGATCTATTATTGCTACAATTGTTGAATTATGAAGGTGAGGTATGCATCTCACTGACCTTTCTGATGGTGTAATCTATTCTACTCCTAGACTACTGGGAATTAGTAGTCATGTTAGATATCAACATCCTTGCAACATCAGGGGTCTTATCCACTAAAGCTCCTCTGCTTGCAACATCCATCATGCTTCTATCCATAAGTAGGAGGCCTTCATAAAAATACTAGATCAAGAGCTAATCCCTAATATGATGATATGGATAGCTTGCACATAACCTCTTGAATTTTTCCCAATACTCATATAAGGTTCCTCCACCAAGTTATCTGATGCTAGCAATTTTGGAGGTAGGGAAGTACCTCTCAAGAAAGAATCTGGTCATTTCAAACCATGTGTTAATGGATCCAGGAAGAAGGTAGTAGAGCCAATCCTTAGTTGAATCAGTAAAGGAGAAAGGAAAGGCTCTCAACTTGACTTGCTCCTATAAAATTCCTTGAGGCTTCATGGTTAAGTAGACCACATGAAACTCTTTTAACTGCCTATAAAGATGTTTTCTAGTCAAACCATGAAAAGTAGGCAACAAATGAATGAAGTTAGACTTTAACTTAAAGACAGCTCAATTTCAAGATAGTTGATGCATAAAGGCTATTGGTTAAGGTCTGGAGATGCCAAATTTTTCAATGTCCTCTGATGGAATGCCATGTTATCTTTGCTTGGATAGAATAAAGGTCTTTCAGATGTCAAATTCACTAGAATGTCTGAATAAGGGATGGAAAGCTAAAGCTAACTTGTAAAGCCTAGATTGGTGCCTGCTTTCTCTTCTCAAATTTTGCTAAATTCTTTCAATTTTTAGATCATATATTAGCTAAAAAATAAGAAAGCATCAAGTCAAACACAAAAAGACTCAACAATAAATCAAAAACTAAAAGTACTAAAATAAAAAAATTGTCAAATAATTTAAAAAAATACTAAAAAATTAGAAAGTTATAAAAGATTATGGAATTTGGCAAAAAATGGGAGCTCATAACATAGTTGTGAGTTTTGCTCAGAAGAACAAAAAATGGTGAACTACCAAATTTGAGCTTCTAACTCCACAGAAAATTTTGTCATCCAACCCTATTAGAAAAATTGAAAAACTAGGGAAAATAGGCAAAGATAGAGGAAAACAAGAGGAATGGACTAAAATTAAATCCTACTACTACTACTATCCTATTACTATATACAACTATAAAGCACAAAGAATTCCACCAAACAGTCCCCAACAACGGCACCAAAATTTGACAGCCATCAAAACTAGCAAAAAATAATATTGAACTACCAAAACTAGTAGCTAAGGTGAGTACAAGTCATGTCCATAGAGACAAGAGATTGATTTTTGTGTTGAAATATAATAAAATGGGGGGGGTTGGATACTAAATAAGCTAGGACTTAAATCAAATAATTAGAATACAAGCTAAACAAAACTAAAAATGAAAAGAAAATAGATGGAAAAAAGCTCAATTCAAGGGATTTTCACTACTAATTTAGTAATTGATTCCTGGCACTATTGTTTCAAATCCATTTTGACCACCTAGCTAAGATATTAATTAAGCCTAGCACCTAATTAATCCTTATTAGTTTCCTCCTAAGTTTGCCAATTAAGCACAACATACAATTAGCTCTCATCATTAGATAAGTCAAAGCCTAGCACGCTAACCAATCTACCAATAGCATTAAGTTATGAAAACATTAAGTCTAATTAATTAAATTACCATAGCAGTAACCTAACTAAATACCCTTAATTCTCTAGGAGAATTGATTCACCTCAATAGCAAATCAACACCCTATTAAAATTGCCAATAGAAACTTAGCTAGCATTAAATTATAATGTATAACTAATTGATTGGCCAACTTAGTCAATCATCCATAGCAACTATAAGTAGTTAAAACAAAGAATCAAGAAAATCAAAATAGGAATAAATTGAACTTAAGAGTAGGTATCACAATCAACTAAGGAATTAGAGTAGAAATTCCCTTAGATTGAGATGAAGATTTAGTTACACATTACAATAAAAATAAAAAGGAAAATAAAAGGAAAAGAGAAAACCTAATTAAGAGGCTGGAGTCCTACCCTAGCAGAGCTCTTCTCCTCTCAAAATTAGAGATAGTGCAGAAATGATCTAAAAGTTATTACAATGATGCCCAGCTATCTATTTATAAGCTTAATGCACTGCCTCTTACTTAGGCTACTATTTAGGGTTTGAAAGAGGCCTATTTGGATGTAACACTCTTCAAATGAAATTTATATCCATCATTTATCCTTTCAATGGCCTTGACCTTGCATAAAAAATCATTCCCTAGGTAAAGTTATGGGCTAGACACCAAGATAACTTTTTAGAGTAGTCCAACCCATAACAAATTTAAACACTTAAATTCATAGCCATGTAATTAAATCAAAACAGTGTCATTTTCCCTCAAGTCCTTCATGAAAGTTGTAGGTTTGGATCTCTCTTATCCTATAGGCTTATTTTTGCACCAAAATGATTTTTGGAGCTCCACTTATGATGAAAACATTGAAACTAGGTCTAGGTCACAACAATGCACTCTATTTTGGCTTCCAAGCTTTATTTAACATCCAAAATGACTAAAATGGACCTTGGGCTCTTCATGAAATTTTTGTGCTTTTTGTTAGCTTTTCTAGGACATAAGAATCACTCAAAACTGAGCCTAAAGCTTAAGATATTCCTCAAAATCTAAAACAATCTAAAATAGTGTAAATTTATCGAATAAATTCAATTAAGCACAAAAACTTAGCAAATCCAATTAAGCACATAAACAAGACAAAAGACTAAGTATAATAGGATAAAAAATATGTATAAATTGTTTTCATCATAATGGCTAACCAATAAATTGCATTTTGATCGATGGTAGTGCTTTTGTGAATTTAATGTCAAGGTCAACTTTTGTCTAGCTTGGAAAATCTGCCAAAGATTTTATTGACACCAAAATTTGGTCAACAGGTTTAAGTTCAATATCACCCTGATTGCAAGTTGAATATGGCAAAAAATAGAAAAGAAAGATAATGGGAGAGAAGAAAGATAGCAAACACTAGAACTTTTATCGTGGTTCTGCTAAAGCCAAGTTAGCCCCTACGTCCACAGTGGTTTTGATTATCACCTAATGGTTATTTTTTGGATACAATGGAAGTGCTCTCTCATAGTGTACAGTGCTCTCTCTATATTTTGACAGAGTTTCTACATGCAAATTCTTCCCCCCTTTTATAATGACCCCCTTCCTATTTATAAAAGGGGGAGGGTTACAAATGTAATTTTATAAGTAGCAAAATGATTATTTCTGCCGCTCCAAGCATTTAATGTTTGGCATCATGTAATTAATGATAGGCAAATCATTGTCGGACTTTTAGGGGCTGATGTGTCGGTTTAGAGGCTGAGCTATCAGTTAGAGACGTGTGACTCAGATTGCTAATTTGGCTCCATACATATATCTGGCTTGCTAACCTCATGACCTGACATTGTGCTAGTGGACGAGCTAGAGGCTTTGGTTAACCTCACTGTTCTTGCTCAGTCACTCTCCTTGTGGTCGATTGAGATCGTAGTCTTCTCGCTAACGGGCTGAAGGCCTTCTTAGCAAACTGCACTCCCTGCTATGATGCCACTCGATGCTTTCAACTCATGCCCGATGGCTTGGTGTCCTCACTGAGAGATCTCGAACCCCAATTTGGGCCTCCAACTGGTTATTTGTGCCTCTTATTGGTCCTTGGCTAGCCCAAATTGTGCATTCTGGAAAATATCTATAACATAAGTCCCCCAACTTTCAGCTCGCTTTATGGGCTGGGAGTTGCAACTGGTAGCCAAAGTCTTTGTCTGTAGTTCGTAGGATGGATAAGTCTTCATATTCAAACTGTCATGTTGTCTTTTCTATTTTTCAAACTTTCATTTCCCTTCATTTAGGCCATACCTCCCACTGTGTATAGTTTTCAGCCATTGGCAAAGTGATCTCATTTTTTCTGGACCATCCGATTTGGAACAGCCAAATGTCCTTTGTGTCATTTGATAAACTGGGACTAATTTATAAAGGCTTGTGAGGCTCCTCTTGCTCCTTTGTGAGATTGCCTAATGGACACTTTAGTTAAGCCCTCTATGCCTTCAATAGCTCTTTGAGTTGTGGATGGTCTGTTGCAAAAGTTTCAGAGGTGCGGATGGCTTGTTGCACATGGCTTAACTACATAACTCTTCCCACTGGTTCTTGGGAAGTTTTGTGTAGATCCTGAATTATTTCTTCATGGCTTTTCTGTGAAGTTCAGCCTTACTAGTCAGATTCTTGACTCCTTTTTGAATTGCTCTGGGTTTGAGTTAGGAAAGGAATCATTGGCTAAGAAAGGCTATAAATAGGAGCAGCCATGTTGGTGGGTGTTTCATCTAATGGGAGTTTGTCTCCTAGTGGCTTGCTCTCATTCCCCTCGTTGAATTAGTAGCTTTAGGCATTTGCTTTATTCTTGTATATGAGATCTTCTGATGCAAATTTACCTTGTTGAAGGAGGTCTTTTAATAAAACTTCAAGCATTATGCTCCTATATTTTGCCTTTATAAGCTCATTATATTGACGATCCAATTAATTACCGACAGTAACATGACTAACTCCTGCAAAATCATAACTCGATAATCATTATAAGGAGTGTTTAACAGGCTAATCAATCCTAGTTATTAAAAGTAAAATTGACGTCAACAAGCTTAAGCCAATAAGTTTCAACTTAAAGGATATGTGCTACATGCATGATCAGTCGATCGTGTTGATTCGCTTTAATTGGTAGAAAGCACGAGCATTGGAGTGACTTTGACGTCAAGTTTATGTAATAGGGCCCTCGAGCATCATCACCGTCACGAGACTGAGTTTCCATACAGGTTGTACAGACATATCAATTCGTGCAAAAGTTTTGTGCTTATGGCACTTCTTGGATGTGAAGTCTCAGAATTGCCTGTACAAGATTTTTATGCGTAGAGCACTTCTTGGATGTGGCTTGCACAAAATTTTTATGCATTGAACACTTCTTGGATGCAAGATCTCAAAATTGCCCACGCAAGATTTTTGTGTGTAAAGCACTTCTTGGACGTGGCTTGCTCAAGATTTTTGTGCGTGGAGCACTTCTTAGATGTGAGATTTTGAAATTGCCCACACAAGATTTTTATGCGTAAAGCACTTTTTGTATGCAGCTCACACAAGATTTTTATACATGGAGCACTTCTTAGATGTGAGATCTTGAAATTGCCTACATAAGATTTTTATGCGTAAAGCACTTCTTGGACGTGACTCATGCAAGATTTTTATGCGTGGAGCACTTCTTGGATGTGAGATCTTAAAATTTCCTGCGCAAGAATTTTATGCGTAAAGCACTTCTTGGATGTGGCTCGCGCAAGATTTTTATGCGTGGAGCACTTCTTGGACGTGAGATCTTGAAATTGCCTGTGTAAGATTTTTGTACATAAGGCACTTCTTGGATGTGAGATCTTGAAATTGCTCACAGAAGATTTTTACACATAAAGCACTTCTTAGACATGGCTCACACAAGATTTTTGTATGTGGAGCACTTCTTGGACGTGTGATCTTGAAATTGCCCGTGCAAGATTTTTGTGCATAAAGCACTTCTTGTATGCAACTCGAGCAAGATTTTTGTGCATGGAACACTTCTTGGATGTGAGATCTTGAAATTGCCTGTGCAAGATTTTTATGTGTAAAGCACTTCTTAGATATGGCTCACACAAGATTTTTGTGCATGGAGCACTTATTAGATGCAAGATCTTAAAATTGCCTATGCAGATTTGTGTGCACAAGGCACTTCTTAGACATGAGATCTTGAAATGTTGTCATGGTCTCGTGTTGTATGACCTGCGACCCCAACGAGTCGTTTGGTACTACAACTCATCCCATGTGTGACTCTTCGATTTCCAATGATGGTTAGCAATAATTACTCTTAATTTTGATATGTGTGCGTCGCATCATCATAAGCTAGCCACTAGCTTTTCCTAAGTCATCGGATCATGAGTAACTAACTGGTCTTTTGATCCAATGGTGGGATTGGATGTATTTATAAACTAAAAGGGGATTTCTCTCTTTACTTCTTAGTTGCCATTCAAAAACTTTCAGAGTTCTGGTTTCCTCTGCTTGTTTACTTTCTTGGTTGCCATGACAGTTCCTCTACCGTCAATTTCTATTGGTTCCAGTCTAATTCTTGGTTGCCTTGCACTTTTTCTACATTTTCCTCTTTCATAAGCAGTAGGAAACTTGACTGTATCTGGCTGAGGGATGATAGGGCTGATAGGTAGAGCTTGTTTGAATGTTTCGACTTGTTTAAACCGGTATAGTTAGTCTACTGGTAGACTTTAGAGTTTTTAGATGTTGTTTTTAGCCTTTCGAGATTTTGTGATTCAGTTGTTATGTCTCCTTCATTTACCAGAGTCTAAGTTGTTGATGCGATGACTTAGGGTGTGCATGGCCTGCAGTGTAGGGGGTCGTTAGTCTTAGCCTTTGGTATGGTTCACTCTCAGCGTCCTAACCAGCCTTTTTTCTTTATGTAGATGGAAGCAGGTCATGCACTTTGTGGTTGTAGTGCCTTGCAATGTGTTGTTGGTAGGCAACAATCCTAAGGCTAGCCCTTTCTCTCGCTTCTTCCACAAGGTCTAGGCTCATGGCAAGCAACTGATCATTGTCTTCTGGGTTGAAGGCAATTCTTTGTTATGTTATGACCTTAAGTTCTGGTAGGATCATTGCCTCGTATCTGTGCACCATTGAGAAGGGAGTCTCCCCTATGGAATTGCAAGGCGTGGTCCTATAGGCCTATAGCACTGCTTGTAATTCATCTTCTAGGCTCCCTTTTTAGCTTCTAACTTGGTTCTCAAGATCCTCTTGAAGATCTTTCTGATAGCTTCTACTTGCTTGTTGGCTTAAGGATGGTCTATAGCTATGAACTTTTTAGTGATCTTAAGGTTGTTGCAGAACTTGAGGAATTGCTCACTAGTAAACTGAGTCCCGTTGTTAATCACAATCTACTAAGGGACCCCAAATCTACAGATAATGTTGTTCCATAACTTTTTGACCTTGGAAAATGAGATTTTAGCATATTCCTTTGCCTCTGCCCATTTGATGAAGTAATCCACGGCTACTATTGCATACTTGTAATTTCCTTGAGCCTTAGGAAGTGGTTCGATCAAATCTATTCCCCATATCATGAATGGCCACGGGCTGGTCATTTACTTCAGGTAAGCTGGCGGAGCTCATGGCACTTTTGTGAACCTCTGGCACTTATCACACCTCCTAACAAGGTCTATAGCATCTTACTTCATTGTCGGCCAGTAGAACCCTTGTCGAAGAGCTTTTTGTGCCAAGGATAGCCCCCCAACATGGTTCCCGTAATGACCTGCATGAATCTCCTCCAGGATAGTGTTGTAGTCTTTGCCATCTATGCATCTTAGAAGTGGGACTGTGAACCCTCTCTTGTAAAGTGCATCATCGCAAATGCAATATCTGGCCACTCGAGCTCGCAAACATCATGTTTCAAGTTTATCTTTTGGTAACTTTTCACTCTGTACGTAGTCCAGGATCGGGTTCATCTAGGAGTTAGGCACTCTGGCAATTGCCATCATGACATATGGTTGCTCAATGCTTGGAGATGGAAGGAACTTTACCAGGATCATTCCTATGAGATCAATATCTCCAGTGGTGGACGGATGAGCCAAAGCATCAGCATGCATATTTTAGGCTCGCAAAATTTGATTGATCTCATATTGCTGGAAGGAACTTAACAATTCTTGGACCTTTTAGAGATAGTTCACCATCCTTGGCCCTCAAGCTTGGTATTCTCCTTTCACCTGGTAGACAATGAGTTACAAGTCGTTGAAAATCTTTAATCTTTTAGCTCACACCTCCCTAGCCAATTGCAAACCCTCCAACAAGGCCTCATACTTAACTTTGTTGTTAGTGGCTTAAAAGCCAAATCTTGGAGTGTAGAAGACTTTGTGTCCTTCGTGAAAGATGAGAAGCATCCCTGCTCCAGCCTTTTGGTCACTAGATGTCCCGTCAACGTATAACTCCTACCACGGGGCCTCAGGAATTTCTACCTCCTATTGCTTGAGCCCTATGAATTCAACAATGAAGTCGGTCAATACTTGTCCCTTGATGGCAGATTTAGGCTTATATTCGATGTCGAACTGGGCGAGCTCTATTGCCCATTTGAGCAGCCATCCTAAGATGTCTGACTTATCTCAGTGAGAATAATGTGAAGACCCTGATGTTGTAGGCTTGGAAGTAGGGTCTTCCTGAGGCAATAACCAGACAGTAGATGAGCTTGTCCATGGGTGAGTATCTCATTTCGGTGTCCAGCAGTCTCTTGCTTACATACTAAATGGGGAGTTGAGCTCTTCCCTCTTCTCATGTTAAAGCCGCGCTCAACGTATGCTGGGATTCCCCTAAGTATATAGTTAATCTCTCACTCTCTTTTAGTTTGGATGGGAATGAAACTCGTTTGAGGTATGACTTGAGCTTCTGAAAAGTGACCTAGCACTCCAGGATCCATTCAAACCTCTTCGCCTTTTTAAGGACATCAAAGAAGGGAATGCATTTGTCTATTGCCTTCAAAATGAATCTGCTGAGCATAATGATCTGGCCGTTCAAGCTTTTGACATCCTTTGAACCAATGGGAGAACACATATCAAGGAATGCTCTAATTTTCTCTAGGTTCACTTCAATCCCTCTATTATTGATTATGAAATTGAAGAATTTACCCATGGCCACTCCGAACGCACATTTGTGCAGGTTTAGCTTCATATGATACCTTGTCAGGGTTTGGAACATCTCTTCTAGGTCACAGACGTGATCGATGAGCTATTTGGACTTTACCAGCATGTCGTCAATGTACACCTCTATGGTCTTGCTAATCTACTCTTGAAACATCATGTTTACTAATTACCGGTAGGTTGCCCCTATATTTTTAAGCCCGAAAGGCATTACCTTATAGCAGTATAGCCTACGATCAGTAATAAATGAGGTATGCTCTTCATCCTATGTGGCCACTAGAATTTGATTATACCCTGAATAGGCATCCATGAAGCTGAGGAGCTCGTGCCCCACCGTTGCATCTACAGGCTGGTCAATCCTCAGCAAAGGGAAACTATCTTTGGGGCACACCTTATTAAGATCTGTGAAATCAATATACGTCCTCCACTTCCCATTCTTTTTCTTTACAAGGATCAGATTGGCCACCTAAGTGGGGTAATATGCTTCTCGGATGAAATTATTCACCAAGAGCTTATCCATCTCTTCCTTCAATGCCATGTAGCATTTGGCTATTATTGGCCTGCTCTTTTAGCAAATCGATTTCACCCAGGGATAGATATTTAGTCTGTGCGACATTACATTTGGATCGGTGGCCACCATGTCTTCATGGTTCTAGGCAAAAATGTCCATATTCGCCTTGAAAAATCCTATTAGTTGCGCTTTCACATCGAGTGGTAGGCATTTCCCTAACTTGAGGCATCTTTCTTCTTCCGCCTTTCTTACTCGCTGTTGAGTTTTAAAATGAAATTGTCACTCAAATTACGCAAGTATATGCAATCAATTATGTAATATAGAGTGAGCGAGTATCGTCTCCACAGGGATTGAATTTCATGCAACTTATTGTAAAATTTCAATGGAGTAAAAAGTGAATTATTGAGCTATCTAAAAGGTCTAACAATTAAAAATGATAAGCTAAAATCTAACTATTGAAATGTGCAAGAAATGAGATACTAAATTCCTTAGAAGAGTGGATTAAGATATGAGTTGGATGGTTAAGATTGATGAAGTCCTTTAACATGCAATTTCCTCTTAGAAGTTATAGTGACACTGTAATAATTTTTTCCTTTAAACCAGATTTCATTCAGCACATGCAAACTTTCCAATTTCAACATGTTTGAGACTCTTAAACTAGATAAGACATATTCCT
>JANHAO010016581.1:0-14316 GCA_026873985.1 Saraca asoca
TATTATTTATCATTGACCAAAGAAAGTATAGCTCTCACTGACTTGCAACCCCATCACTTTCTGCTCTTCCAAAAATAGTGTGTGCTAGCACACATTGAATGTATTTAAAATAGGGGTTATAAATAGACGAGGCCTATACTACCCTCTAATGGCAATTGAGTTCCAAAATAAATTTGATAGAAAACTGGAGGGAATAATCTTGGGACCCCCAAGGGGCAATCCAAATAAATCATTAAACTGGGCCAATGTTAAATTCTAATCATGATCAAAAAGTCTAAAAGAAATTTGTTGTTGTTCGACCTCTCTGCCTCTGAACAAGACTGCATTGAAAGAACTGAAAAATTATAGGGTCACTCTTGTGTATGTGGGGTAATGCATCATTATAAATCTTGGCCATCAAATCCTATTAAACAAGTATTGAACATCATGGAGTAATCCCAACTAATCTAAGAAAACCTCATCTACATAGCGGTACTCAGCATTCCCCATTTTACCAATTGATTGTATCATCTACATTAATCATCATTAATGAAAATGATACTAAACTCATTTACTTCATGAGGTTATTGGTTAAGATTACCCCATCCCTTACGTGTTTGATGAGATCGGGAGGAAGAGGCTTGGCCAATCCTTACTCTTTTAGGTGCCATTTTGAGAATTTTCAAGAAAAGGGGTTTTAACACAAAATTTGAATGACACTTAAAAGATTTCTCTTTTTAAGCTCAAGAAAAATTCAGGGAAATAACAATAATTAAGCAGAGTTATAAGAATGAAATAAGGCAAAATAACATTCCCAATGCAACAAGATAACAACAATTGAAAGAGTTGCAGCAAAATAATAAAATAGCCAGTCACATAGCAGTTTCAGTTAAGGCAAATAGTAGCAATGTAATCAACCAAAGCAAAGCATAGCAACTAAAACAGGGTATGTGTTCAATGCAAAGCAAATGGCGGGATAATCATATCAGCAAGATAGCATGTATTAAGTAGAAAAAATGCAGAGAAAAAGTGCAAAAGTTTCGGCTATGTACAAGGACAACAAAATGAAAAACATGCAGAATTTTTCTTTTTAGTAAATGCAGAGTTTAGCAATATGGAAATTTGAATTAACAATGGGTAATCAAAGTGCAGCAATGCTAAAATACAAAAAATTTAAATAGTAAACCATAAAAATGTAGTAGCTAAAAAAAAGAATTTCAGCAAGACCAACAAGAATTGAAACAAGGGGATTGAAAAGGGCAGTCGATTACTTACCTCCCCTGCACATGTAGGGGTTCTTCTTGGCTGAAGTGGAATGGGAGTGAGGGAAGGGAGTCTAGTGGAATGAGGGCTGAAAGTGGGTAGATCTTGGTCGCTGGTGCTAATGTGTGGTCAAAATCTACAGTATCACACTGAAGTTTTGATCGGAGTTCCAGTAGGTGGCCGGAGATACAACACGATTGGAGAGAAGAGTGAACACGACGCTGAAGTGTGGAGATGCAAGTTTGGCCGTGTTCTCCAATTTAGGGCAGTTGTGTAGCTGCCTTAAGCCCAAAACATGGCCATGGTCTGTGACATGGCTAGGCCATGTTCAGTGCTGCCCAATCCAAAATTTTTCTTTTTTTTTGAAATTTTTTTCTTTTTTTCTCTTTTTTTTGCTAACTTCTATATGGAACACGACTGTGTTCCAGAACACAACTTACCCATGTTGGATGCTATATCTTTTAGGTCCAGAGGCTTACATGGAACATGATTGTGTTCCAGGACATGGCCAGGCCATGTTTGGTGCTCGATTTTCTTCTCCTGAGTCTTACTTAGAACACGGCTATATTCTGGGACACACCCTAGCCGTGTTTTATGCTATCCATCTTGTTCTTACTTGAAATTTTTCAAGTGTTTTTTGCATCAATCCTTCCCTTAAAGGATGCTTGGCATAAGGAGATAGTCTTGTAACTTAAACTTCCAATAAGATCACAAATTTTACAATAGTAAGAGCTATGAATGCAAAAGAAAATTAAACTAAGAACTAAAAGGAATGAGGCAAAACAAATGTACAAACTAAATACTACAAAAGTAAACTTGGGTTGCCTCCTAAGAAGCACTCATTTTAAGTCTTGAGCTTGACTCCTTTGGTACCTTTATTTGATTGAAGGGAGCTTAGAGAGAGTGTAGGTGGCTCTCTTTTTGATTAGTTCTCTTGCCAGATATCACTTGACACGCCAGATCTTCCTTCTTTTCTTGCATAACTTCAGATTAGAGGAAGAAGGTTTCAGTTCTACCTTTGGGATTTCATCTTCCTCCATAATGGTGTGCTTTGGATTTGCTTTTAGTTTTTCAGATCTTGTTTTTGTAGAAGAAATAGGCTTTTCATCAAACAACTTAGCATGCAAATTAACTTCAGCATTTTTATCACAGTTAACAGAGCTTTTCATATGATAAATATCAAGTGGGTCAGCAGAATCAAGTTCTTTAGTATCCCCTCTTTCATTTTTCTTAACTGAATCTATTTTATAGCATGACTCCTCATGAGAGGGATAATTCATAGTAGGAGTCAAAGGAAACTTAATCTTTTCATCCCCTACATTGAAAGAAAGTTTTCCTTTCTTAACTTTAATAATGGCATCAACAGTGGCAAGGAAAGGCCTTCCAAGAATAATAGGGATTCTAACATCCTCTTCCATATCTAAAACCACAAAGTCAATAGGTATGAAAAATTTACCTATTTTTAGAGGCACATCCTCTAAGATGCCAACAGAATATTTGACAGAACGGCTTGCTAGTTGCAAGGAAAGAGTGTTTGGCTTCAAATCTCCCATCTGGAGCTTCTTGTAAATTGTAAGAGGCATAAGGCTCACACTTGCTCCTAGATCGCAAAGGGCTCGATCAATATGCATGTCTCCAATAGAGCAAAGGATAGAGAAGATGCTAGGATCTTTGAGTTTAGGAGGTAACTTTTTCTAGATGATTGCACTGCACTCTTCAATTAAGGCAACCATGGCATGTTCTTCAATTTTCCTTTTATTAGATAGAATCTCCTTTAAGAACTTGGCATAAGAGGGCATTTGCGAAATAGCTTCTAGGAAGGGGATATTGATGTGTAGCTTCTATAGAATGTCCTAAAACTTCCCATATTACTTTTCTAATTATGCTTTAGGTAATCTTTGAGGGAAGGGTACTGGTGACTTATATGGTACAGGAGGTATATACTTAGGCTCTTCTTCTTTTTTATCCTCCTTTTGTACTTCATTCTTGGCTTTCACGCCCTTTGGCTTCTCAACTTCTATTTCAGGTTCTTCTAGTTGCTTCCTACTTCTTAAGATGACAACATTGCAATGTTCCTTTGGATTTTCTAGTTGGCCTGAAAGTTTTCCTAGGCTTCTAGTTGAAGAGCTGGCTTGTTGAGCAACTTGAGTCTCTAGCATTTTATTATGTGTAGCCAATGAGTCAACTTTAGAGGCTAGGTCTTTAATGGCCTCATTCATATTGTGATTTTGCGCCCTAAATTACTCGTTTTGCTTCGTTTGAGCTGCTATGAAATTCTCCATCATTTTCTCCAAGTTAGACTTAGGTGGGAATGTAGGATTAGGGGGTCTTTGAGGTTGATAGCTAGGAGGTTGCCTGAAATTTCTCTTAAGGGTAGGATTAGCATTTTGATGATAGGAGAAGTTTGGATGATTCCTCCAGCTTAGGTTGTATGTGTTGGAGAAGGGATTGTTTGGCTGGGCAAAATTCTTTACTATGTTTACTTGCTCACTACTTTGAAAAGATGGGTTCCCCAATTGGCATTTTGCAGCAAGGTGATTGATACATCCACATATTTTGCATGTAACTCCTGGAGAGCCTACTGCATTCACGCTCAGCTTGTCTATCTTTTGGAATAGAGCATTTACTTTAGAGGATAGGTAGTCTATTGCATCTGTCTCATACTTTCCTAATTGCTTCTTTGATAAGGCACAATCTCTTGACCATAAATAGTGATTTTGAGCCATATCGTCAATCAGGGTGTATGCTCCATCAATAATCTTATTCATAAGTGCTTCTTCTGTAGTGACATCTACTGATATATGAGTGTTGTAAAAAAGTCCATTGTAGAAGGCATGGACTGTCAGCCACTTTTCTAATCTATAATGGGGACATAGTCTTAATAGTTCTTTAAAGTACTCCTAAGCTTCAATAGAGATTCTCCATCCTTTTGAGCAAAGGTCGTAATTTGATTGTAGAGTTGAGCTATCTTGCTTGAGGGAAAATACTTAGCCAGGAAAGCTTATGATAGTTGTTGCTATGTTGTAATAGAGCCAAACGGTAGCGATTGTAACCATGCTCTAGCCTTATCCCTTAGATTGAAGGGAAATAGTCTCAATCAGATTGCATCTGGAGAAACTTGATTCATCTTCAATGTGTTGCAATATTCCAAGAAGACCAAAAGATGAAGATTTAGGTCTTTTGTAGGAAATCCTCCAAATTGGTTTTGTTGCACCATATGTAGGAGTGAAGGCTTTAGCTCAAAATTATTTGTCTCCATAGCTGGTATGACAATGCTCGGGCTAATGCCATAGGTATCAGGTGTAGTAAAGTCTTTTAGTGAGCAATTGTTTAGTTGCTCAATGGCTAGAGGTGATTGCTCTCGTTTCTTTTGTTTCCTCCTTCTTTGAAGCATCCTTTCAATCTTCAGATCAAGCTGAACAAGATTTTCAGGAGCTTTTCACATAAAAGGGAACACCTACGCAAACAAAAAGAAGGAGTAAAAGTAGCAAGAGAAGTAAAAAGAAAAGAAAAAGAAAGATTTAGATCAACTTTATTGCAAAACAAACTAATATTGATACAGAGACCCCGACAGCGGTGCCAAAAACTTGATGTATGTAATATTTTATTTCGTAAGCGCACGACGTAGCTATAGTAGAGACCGACGAATACAAGTTAAATCCTATAGGGACCTCTTTTTCAACTACTAGATGTTTGCAATTCAAGATGCCTAAATCAAATAAGAATAGCAAAAGAAGAGAAAGAATCTAATGTAAAAGCAGCAGACAAATAATAAGCAAAGTGAATAAAAGCCTAGGATTGAGGTTTCACCATAGTTATGACCTTTAATAATTAATTAATTTCTTTCCTATTATGATTACTTAATTTATTTGAGGATGATTTTGCCTAAATTAATTAATAGTCTCTTTCAAGGTCTAAAAATAGTATTTAAATTAATCCAATTACCTACTTTCATAGTTTAGATTAACTTAAACCCTTTAAGATCTGTGCAAGCCAAATTTAAATCCTAAAGAAACTTTATCTACTTTGGTGATTAAAATTTCTTTATTTAATTATTAGTTTTCTGATGAGAATCTTCTCCTTTTAGTACTTTAATTATCTACCTAAGACATGATAAAATATTAGCCAAATACTTTATCAAAACATTGCAGGCATAATAGTTGAATCAAATTAAGTCAGGCAATCATAATAGGGAATTCATCAATAATATTAAAGAATCATAATTAGGCTATTCCTAATCCTAGAATAAAGATTTTACTCAGACATAATAAAAAGAAAAGCAAGATTCATTATTATAAAAGAAAGCATAATGTTCAAAACAAATAAAGAAACAAAGAAGGAAGAAAAGATGAATTGAAAGAAGAACTATGATCAACATAGATCAAAATCCTTGAAAGAACATTAACCAAAAGCAAGAATCCTAATTTGAATGAAGAAAACTCCTAAGAAAGTAAGAAAACACAAACTCTAGTAATCCTAATTAAGAGGAATTAATGAATGATTAAGTCTGCCTTCAGATAAGTTATTTATAATAGTTTTTGAGCTTGGAACATGACTGTGCTTCAGGACATAGGCTGCTTGTGTTTCATGCTAGATGGCTTCTAGAAGGCCACTGCCTGTTACACCGAACACAACCATGCTTTAGGACACGACCTAGTTTGACGTTGGCTTCATGCTTTTTTTCAATTTCCTTGCACAATTAACTTGGTCTTTTCACATCTTCTTTCTCAGCTTCTTCTTGATCCAAGTATGATTTATTCTTCATCTTTTCACCTTCCTTTTGAAGCCTATTTTGCTAACCTAAAAGACAAATACAGATTACAGTAGTACCAAAAATAAACTAACAAAATTAGGACAAAAGTAACACAAAAATCACAATTTAACAACCAATTAAAAGGTGATAATTATCATATTTATAGGCATTTTACTTACTCATCACCTTCTTCCATGGATAGTCAACTTTCATCTCTATTAGATTGTACCTGGATATTTAAGTGCATTTGAATTCTTTTCTAGCTCACCATCTAAGTTCAATTCTACACCATCCAATGATTCACACTTGTAGTCACTCTCTAACTCACCAACAAGTTGATCAGCAAGTACCTTGTTTTATTCCATATTACAGACATTTGCATCATTATTTACATTTGTAGCTTGTGTAGAATCTTTGAATGCATGGCATCATTATCTCCATTTCCCCGGATAGTCTTATTCACACTTTCATCAACATATAAATTACCACAATCATTATTATCCCTTTTATTTGTAAAATCATCAAAGACTATATCAAATATACCACTTCCATCATTGTTGTCATCACATTCTTCACCTGGTTCACTACTTGCCTCTTCACCATGATGCTCACCCACTGCCTTTACTCCATCACGCTCACTTTCTATCCTTTTACCATCATGCTCACCCATTGCACCATACAAAATTGCATCCTCCTTACTAACCACCTCTTCCATTATAGGATTGGTCAACATGATACCTTTACTATTCTCACAACCATATAATACATATGCATGTGCCTGTTTCATTAACCTTCAAATAGCTATTTTTGAAAATGCAATTGCATCATTGTCATTCTTTACTTCTTGAAGATTATCTAACTCATATTCATATTGATAGGTCTTAGATAGATAAAGATATGTCAAGCAATATGGATCTTATCCTTATTCCTTTAGGGGAATTTATATACACCTTTGATAAAATTGGATTCTTTAATATTCCATTGATTGATTATTTTATGTCGAGAAGATTGTGATTAATTGAAACTGTAGTGAATAAGAATTAATTCAAAATTGTAGTAAATCTAGATCATATTTTAGATCAGTAAAATGATAGAATATTATACAAAATTCAAGATGCAATAAATGCAAAAATGTAAAACAGCAAGATAAAGATTCAAGAGGCACTAGAATTTTTAGAGTGGTTCCACTTGAATTGAAACTACAATTCAAGTCTACATCCATTGGATAATCTTCAACCAAATTACCATTTTTATTATCAATATATCAGGATTATAACAGGCTCTTGAATTGCCAATTTTAAACATAAGAATTACACAGGGATTTTGTTAACCTAGAAGAATTTCACATAGGTTCTTCTAAACCTAAAATTACCATAATAATTTCTATAGACTCTTGCTAACCTATACAAGATTTCTATCAACTTAGAAATCTCAAAAGAAAAACAAAATAAAAGGACTGAACATATAATACCAGAAAATTTGAGATGAAAATCTTAAACAACTATTGTGAATTCTATAGAAATTGATTCAGAAATCTTTTGATTTGAGAAAGGTGATGAAGTATAGGCAGATCTTGTTTAGCACTGTTTCTCTGAGAATTTTTTCACTTGAAGAAGAGAGAAGAATATGAAATCTATTTAAAATTGAAGGTAGTTAGGGGTTTATACAACACTATTTGTAATAGAAAAACTAATGTTCTATTTGTGAATCAATTCTTCAATCAATTCAGAATGGTTATAACTATTACAACTAATGAATCTATTTGTGAATTGATTTGAAGCATTTTGAAATCATATCATGATTTGATTTAGAGAAAAATCCTAACTTTCCGTAAAAATTATTTTTCAAAGCTTTTTTTTTTTATAAATCAATTACTAAATCTATTTGAATACATTTTTCACAACTTCTTCAACATGAATTGATTGAAAGAGTACAAAATAGTTTTTATAAAATTTAGACTTGTGAAAAATCATTTAAAACTTGTTTGAAAAATATTTGATTTTAACTCTTTTCAAGTGGTTTATTTTTGCCTCACTTTATTAGTTATAAAAATATTTGTTTGAATCAAATCTCATTTGAATTCACTTACAAAAGATCCTATATAAAATAAAATAAACACTAAATCTAATTTTGGGATCACTTAAATCACATTGTTGACAGTGAAATCTAGTTCTGGACCAAACTTCAGTCAATGAGAAGGATTCGTATGAACTCAAACTGGTTTCCAGTTTATTAGGATGAAGAGTTGAGGGGACGAAGAAGAGAAGTGGAAAATGAACAATATTTTTAACATGATTTGGTCGAAATCCGGCAATACTGATCCTTACATCCACAGTAATCATTTTATTGATTTTGAGGAGATTTCTACATAGTTTTAGTATAATAGTTGTACTTCTCCCTTTTATAGAAAGCTCCTTTCTCCTATTTATAGAGCAGAGAAGGTTACAAGTGTAATTTTACACATTGTCAAAATATTAAATCAAGCATTGAATGTACAAGATACTATAAACTTCTACGGGGTAGGACCTAGATATTTGCCAATTTTTGAGACTTGACCTAAGCCTATCTGGTGCTCCATCTCGCTGAACTTTCATCCAGGCGAAGTGCTTCTTCTTGCAAGCTGAGATTCTGGGCTTGGGGTCATTTCTTTCCATCTGTCAGCGAGGACGATCTCTGTGAGCTCGTGCTTGGTAATGCAATCTCGCATATAGTGAGCTAATAGCTATGCAGGCCAGGCCTCATCCCTTAGTGAGCTAGGACCTCTCTCTTTTGGTTCATTGCTAGGTTTTTGTCAGCTCATTTCATAGAATCAAAAATCACCTATAACATAAGCCCTTCAACTCTTAGCCCACTTTGTGGGTTAGGAGTTGAACAGTTTCTCTAGCAAAGAACCTTCTTTATAGATTATCATGCATCAAAGTTTTTGGTCAGCCTGTCATTTCATCTGATCCAGGCCATACCTTATGCTATATGAGTCTCATCGTCACAGATAAATCTACCTCATTTTCTTTTTAAAGCATTTAATAAGAATGGTTGAAGTTTTCCCCAAACTCCTTAGTGAGACCATGTCGGTCTATTTAAAGCATGAAAAGTTCCTCCTTCTCTTTCATCGGGTGACATAATGAGCACATTAGATAAGTCTCCTAGACTTCCAGTGATATACTTTTCTAGAGAGATGTGCATGGTCTGCTGCATAGGAAGCTTTTTCGAGTGGTTCTCCTTTTTGAGAACGAGGAAAGATTTCTTATAGATCTTGGATTATTTCCTCATGGTGACATCATGGGGTTCTTGTTGTTTGTGAGTGTGTGATTGTGTCACTCAAATACGTAAGTGCATGCAGTCAAATAATAATATAGAGTGAGTGAGTATCATCTTCACAGGGATTGAATTTCTTGCAACTTAAATGTAAAAATCCAATTAAGAAAACAATAATTTCTTGAGCTATCAAAAATGATTAAAAGAGCAAAATAATAATGCTGAACTACACTACTACCAATTCACGAAGAAAAGGTACTGAATTTCTAAGAACAATGGATTAATATGTAAATTCTACCCAACTACTATAGTAATGCTACATCAAATTTCCCAGTAAACTAGAACTTCATGATAGCACATGTCAATTTCCCAATTCCAACATGTTTAGAGCTCCTAAATTAGATTACACATATTCCTATGCTAATATAGATTTTAGAGCACAATTTTTAGCACCAATTCCTTAAGGTTTTGCAAGGTAAATAATATATTCTATATTATCTACAAATCAATAGCATATAACAATTGAAATTGCATCATTCAAGCTATGTCCAATAACCTCAATCTTTCCAGACTTGAAGTTATTTCTATATCCCATCATTAATGGCTAGTCAACAATGAGAATTTGTAATTAGTACACTTAAATGAAAAGGGAAAATTTACCCAGCATTACAAATAACAAACTAGGATTTCATTACAAAATTAAAGTTCATCATCAATCCCAGCTAAAACAAATTTAGCTCATGTTCAAATATGAAATAACTCTTAAATACAAAGCATTCATTGTTCACCAAAATTAGAATTAACAAGAGAAAAGGAAGAAAAGGAAAGGAAGAATGTCAAATCTCGAGGTCTTTTGTGCCCTCCTCTCTTCCTCTGCTCTCTACAAAATTTTCTTGTTGTTTTTGGTTTCTGGCTACTGTCCTCATGCTAGCTCCTCCCTTCTCTAGGGTTTTAGACCAAAAATGGGTAGAATAAAATCAACACACGTGTTCTCTCATGCCTCAGCCTTTTTAGCACCCAAAAATGGGTAGAATATGTTATTGCTCACGTCCTCCTCTGCTGCCACCTCAAGGGATACATTTTTGTGCACCAAAAATGGGTTGAATATGTCACTAACTCTAGTTGAGATGCCACACTCAGCTTTAATTTTTTCAACACCTAAAAATGGGTAGAATGTGTCCAAGGCTTTGTTGATGTGCCCACATTTGCTGCTGCCTTCTAATCATAAATTTTACCCTCCAAAATAAGGCTAGTCCCCACTAGAAAAATGAAGTTACAACTAGTAAAAAAAATTGCAATTCTATCCCTTACTGTAACAGTTGGTCTTTTTCCTTTTTTTTTTTCAAGCCATATTTAAGACTTAAACATCTGCAAACAAATATTAGCAATTCAATTCAATTCTTCCATTAACAAATCCAAAATTTTCCAAAATAAAATAATAATAAAATAACTAATAATAGATGTTGATTTATAAAAATCACTCTCATACTTTAATAATTTAAGTCTAGAAATTATCAAGATAGCTCTATTTTTATAGAGTTATTAGTTCTTCCTTCTCAATCGATTCAACTGGTCTCCTTCGGACTCTCAGGGCTGAGCAGAGGGCTAGAAGGGAGGTTTGAACCAAGGAGGGTAGCAAGGGAAAGAGTTGAAATCAAGCATGCTTGTCGACCCTTCTATTAATTAGGGCTCTTCTTTAGAGTGCCAACTTTCTTCTAAAACATAGGCTAGATTGACTTGTATTTTGATTCCCTTGATGTAAATGTACCTCATGGAGGCTTCTTAGTGAATAAACTTTTTCTTCTTGAGCATTGCATTATGCTGAATGTTTTGCTTTAATGTAAACAGTAGCATAGATTTTCTATAAATCATAGCTAATGGAATGTTCAAATAACCAATCGATCATATTTAATAATGAATATGAGAGCTTCGAGTCCCTTTGACTGTATTAAGGAAATTGTTTCGATAGGTTGCATGATAGCTGTGTCCTAAGGGAAAGCATATGAGAACTAGAAACAATGTGTCACATTCAAGTTGTAAGAGATACTTTGCATGAGGGTGATGAATTATCTAGTCGCATGAGAGTTGCGACCGACAAACTATGCCACAATGATTTCATTGCTTTGGCAATTGAATTTATGTTAACGTCACCATGCCTTAGCAAGCTCACAACTCTACTAGAATTGTGAGTTTATTTTGAGTGTCTCTACCCCTCAGCAAGCCCACAGTTCTATTGGAATTGTGAGTTTATTTTGAATGTCTCTATACCTCAACGAGCCTTGAGCATCTCCATGCCTTAACTAGACTGAAGGTTGTAGTTAGATAATGAGTATATTTTAAGTATCTCCATGCCTTAACTAGACCAAAGATCATGGTTTGATAATGAGTATATAACGCTTAAGAGAATATGTTGCTTATGAGCTCAAAGGATTGTACACACTTGATAGTGGAAAACAAGCTTGATGCATGTATTGAAGAAACTACCATAAGGCCAAGCCAATCGACAAACAAAGTTTCTTTTAATAGAGATAAAGGAGAAAGCTCTAACACTAGCTTCTGAATGCATTAATGCATAATTCTAACTAAGCCCCTCGACTCGTGATCAAGATCTCACTGGGGATGCTGAGGTCATTGCCCCGCAAGTCACACCACATGCTTTTTTAAATGACCTCTCTTATTTAGATCCTCAATTGTATCTCTGAGGGCCTGACAATTAAAAGTGCTATGACTGGCCTCATTATGATAAGCACTAAACTATTTTTGGTTCTTGTGCCTGTAGGGGATCTTGGAGGGCATAGGTCTCCCGAAATCTTCCTGGTCCCTTTCTACTATGAATATCCTATCTCAAGAGTTTGATAGGATGCTATACTACTCATGGCAACCTAAATGCTGAGGTCGCTCACCCTTGGGCCTTTTAGACTTCTTTGTAGTCTGCTCGCTAGGATGGTTACCTTGATCCATTTTCTTTTTGTTATGGCTGGAGCCATCCTTCTTGTCCTTCCTTTCAAACTTTCTCAAGCCAAAGGTCTCTTCCTATTTGATTTGCTTGGTGGCTCATTCATAGAATCTAGTAAGATTTTTCACTGGGGACTTGTACAAGCTTTTATATAACTTTCCATCTTTGTAGAGTCCCGCAAAGATTGATGCAAGCATAGTTTCTTTAGATGGACTTTCCAGTGAATTGGCTTCGAGTTTGAACTTGGCAATGTAATCCTTTAATGACTCATACTTGTACTAAAAGATCAATGTGAGATGGTAAATGGGCATGAGTTGCCTCCTTAATTCTTAGTACTGGCTAATAAATTTCTATTGGCACTACTTCTAACTATAAATTAAATGAGCAGGAAGGCTTCTAAAATAGGCCTAAGGTACACTTCCTAATGTAGTGGGGAAAACTTGGCATTTCACCAGAGGATCAATTGTCTACAAATCTATTTAAACATTAAACATGTCCAGATGGTCATAAGGATTAGTATCCCTATTGTACAATGAAATCACAAGGACTTTGAGTTTCAGAGGGAGGGGTTGAGTCTCAATCTTTATAGAGGAAGATGACCTACCCTTGTAACGAGCTCGATCATTGGGAGCTCAGAAACGTTACTCCAATCGATTCATCTTTTGATACAATTCCTCCAGTGGTGGGTCTCATGTCCCAGATCACTGACCAAAAGATTGCTAGTTGTCTTGATTCTCCTGGTCATGAGAGCAGTGACATGGAGTTTACTTTTAATAGGCTCCATTCGAACTCATAGCTTATTGTTGCTAGTAAACGTTCCCAGGTGTAGCGACTTTAGCCTGCCTTTGCACACCTTGGGTCTGAGTTTGCGCCAGGATTGCGACCGCTTTAGTCAGTTTTCCCATCATATTTTCTAGTTTCTCTTGACATTGAAGCCAAGTTTGCACTCCATCAGGCTCATTAGTAGCAGTAACAAGTTTACAAGAGGTGGCTGGGGGCAAGCTAGTAGCAACACTTATGATAGGAATAGTGAAGGAATCAATTATAGACACATGACCTTCCAAGGGTCAACCAAAGCATTTGTAGCTCTAATGGCTCTTCCTCTGACATCATAGCTGTATAGTAAAATAATCAGAACAGATGAGTCCCCACAGATAGTGCCAAAATATTGACAGTGACATCTGGTTTTGGACCAAACTTTAGTCAATGAAAAGAATTCTTATGGACTGAAATTGGTTTCTAGTTAAATAGGATAAAGAGCTGAGGGGATGGAGAGAAAAAGTAGAAAATCAATAATATTTTTAATGTGGATCGGCCAAAATCGGGCAGCACCAGTCCCTACTTCCACAGTAATCATTTTATTGATTTTGAGGAGACTTCTATAGAGTTTTAGTACAATAGTTGTTCTTCCCCCTTTACAGAAAGCTCCTTCCTCCTATTTATAGAAGAGAGAATGGTACAAGTGTAATTTTACATGTTGTCAAAATATTACATCAAGCATTTAATGTACAAGATCATATAAACTCCTACAATTTAGCTTTTGCAGGTTACTTTCTATAGGTAGAACCCAGATGTTTACCGATTTTGAGACCTGATGTAAGCCTATATGGTGCTCCATTTCACTGAACTCTCATCCAGGTGAAGTGCTTCTTCTGGCAAGCCAAGATTCTAGGCTCAAGGTCACTACTTTCCTTTGGTGAACAAGGATAATTTCTACAAGCTTGAGCTTGGTAATGTGAGCTCACACATAGTAAGCTATTGGCTATCCAGGCTAGGCCTCGCCCCTTAACGAGCTAGGACCTCTTTCTTTTAGTCCGTCGCCAGGTCTTTATTAGCTCATTTCATAGAACCAAAAATCACCTATAACACATATACTTTGATCCTGCAAAACAAATAACAACAAACATTGAAATGTATTATTAGACAATGACATAAATGAAATTGAAATTGAAATAGTTTGTAGTTTGTCAACATCAAAACCAAGATCAAAGTTTTTTGAAACACAACAATTTTAAAATTTTTAAGTTTCAAAGTTTCTCATTAAATGAAATTTTTATCTTATTTTTATATGTCTCCCCCTTTTGATTTGAAAATAATATCTCATTTAAAA
>JANHAO010016582.1:0-14382 GCA_026873985.1 Saraca asoca
TCGCCATAATAAGTACAATTGACACCATTCCACAAGTAGGCTACAGGGCTACATGGATCCCCTTGCCAATTTCTTGTCACCTTATGAGTTGACTTCATGGTAGTAATTGCATCAACTCATATTTTAAATTAATTTCATGAAAATTTATAAACTAGATCAAAATTATATCATGTATGTCATTGTAAATAAAAAACTTGCTTTGAAAAATAATATTTGTAGGACATACCATCTTCTTGATCTATTTTTGTTGACCATAGCTACTGTTGATAGGCACTTTTGAGTTCAGTCGGTACATTTTCACTTACACCAGAATCTATGAATGTAGCATCAGAAATGTAGTTTAGGCTTGTTTTATTTTCAAAATAGCTGGATTTTGCATGTAGGCCACTATGCTGATGAATCCTAAAGAAAAGAAAGAGAAGTTCAAATATTAATTTTTCGTATTAAATTGTTGTATGATTAAATATATGTCTAGTAATGAAAATATTTGGTTGATCCTGAGCTTGAATCTAAATAGAAAGAACTAGACCAACTAGAAAAGTAAAGAGGATACTGTTTGAATCTGAACAGTTTGAACTAGCCTCATCATAGGAATGTTATTCAACTCCCGTGAACTGACAACTAGAAAACAACTAACATATAACATAAAACATATATAAAAGAAAAGTCCAACATTTAGCAACCTAGGGTTTCCAATTCATCATGAAATCCCTAAATTAACTAAGCAACACTACTAATTTTGCAGGCAAAGGAATGAGTTAGCTTACCCAACCCCAAGGGAGTGGAAAATTGCTCAAATCAAGTTGGGCTACAGTAGGACTCTTTGGCAAAAGTAAGAAACCAGACAGTGATTATCAGATGGCTTCACTCTCTACAGAGTGGACAGAGCTAGCTCTCTACATAGTGGATAGAGCTAGGCGATACCCGTAAGCCAATCTTGACCGACGGTACAGGTGTAGCAAAGCTACTCAACAGAGAGGCTGATGGGGTCAAGTAAAAGGGGTTGGTTCTGTTGTTTTCTCTACTAGGCAAAGGCAATCCAAGAAATTAAAGCAATTGGAAAAGCAAAAAAAAAGTTTTGTGTTTTCTTATAAAATTAATGAAAGTTTTTAAAAGCAATTGCAACACTAAGAGAAATTGTTGCCTATTATGTTTTTGGCAACAATTTTAAGTGGTTGTTGCCTAAAACTAGAAATAAAGGCAATAATACAAAAAACTGTTGCCTATTCTAATTATAGGCAATAGTTTTTGATTGTTACTAAGTTTACTATTGCTAAAACTAAAAAAAGTTGTAGTGTGCTAAAAGACTACATCGCCCGATGTAGGTGCGAGGTCAATAACGTGGATGATCTCTCGGACGAGTATGTTTTGATAGCCATCTCCACAAGACTTCACAAAGATGGGAAGCTGTATTAGAATATTTACAAGTCTTGAGTCAAGGACCAAGGTGATTTTTATGAACAAGCCGCAAAGCAAGCTAGGTGGGATGAAACCTTTGGTTCGAAGAAGCCCAAGGTAAGCAACTCTTATTAGAAGAAGAAAAGAAGTAGTCATGAAGATATGAGGGATAGCTCCAGTTTCTAGCTTGCTAAGAGGTTTAAAGACAAGCGACCTTAACACTCAGGTCACCATGAACACTATAGTGTCCTATCTGACACACAAGACAAGATCTTCGCAACAGAAAGAGACAGAAAGGAATTCGAGAGGCCCAAGCCCCTCTGGACTCCTAGTAAATTCAGGAGAAACAAAGATAAATTCTACATGTATCATAATGAAGTCATGCATAACACCTCAGAGTGTTGGGCACCAAAAGATACGATAAAAGACCTTATTAAGAGAAGCCACCTAAAAGAGTACATAGTGCATCCTAAAAGGCAGCATCCCTAGCAAGATCTTGACCAAGAGTAAAGGGCTTCAGTTAGGATTATATATTGACAATATATTTTAGTTCAGATGTTAATGAAAATATCTTAAGCCTCTTTATCTGATGATTTTTGGCAAAAATTTGCAAAGAAAATTATTCAAAATTGACAAAGTTAAATTTGAAACTCACTAGTTGAGGTGCGGAGGTGCTAATAAAAGCTCAGATCCAGTGAAGCCTCGAGCTCGTTGAGGCACATAGGCACTAATAAAAGCTCAGATCCAATAGAGCCTCAAGCTCGCTAAGGCATGGAGGCACTAATAAAAGCTTAAATCCAGTGGAGGCTCGAGCTTGCTAAGGTATGGAGATGCTAATAAAAGCTTAGATCCAGTAGAGCCTCAAGCTAGCTAAGGCATGGAGGCACTAATAAAAGCTCAGATCTAGTGAAGCCTTGAGCCCACTGAGGCATGGAGGCACTAATAAAAGCTCAGATCCAGTAGAGCCCTGAGCTCATTGAGGCACGGAGGTGCTAATAAAAGCTCAAATCTAGTGAAGCCTCAAGCTCACTAAGGCACAAAGGCAACAATAAAAGCTCAAATCTAGCAAAGCCTCGAGCTCGCTAAGGTGAAAAGGTGCTAAAAAAAAGCCCTTGAGCTCATTGAGCCATTGAGGCAATAATAAAAGCTCAAATCTGATAGAGCCCTGAGCTCACTAAGCGTAGAGGTGCTAATAAAAGATCAGATCCAATGAAGCCTTGAGCATGCAAAACCTTGAGCTCGACGAGGAGAAAAGGCACTAAGACAAACTCATTAAATAGCTAAATTGTTATAAAAGGCATAGCTCTCATACGACCTAATGATTATAGCTCTCATACGACCTAATGATTATAGCTCTCATATGACCTAGAATTCATAGCTCATATGCAACTTTTATTAAGTGTAACCTTTATGTTGCCCAGTTTCATTGTTCATCAAGAGGTTAACCGATTGGTTACCCAAATATCTCATTTCATTATGATGCTCAATTGGAGCTCGTACTACTATCGATGATATGCAAAATATCCATACACCAGAATGCACGAAATGTGAATAGAAATTCATTCATTAAAAAGCCTCAACGAGGTAAATTTACTTCAAAAAGAGTCAAAATACAAGTTAGCCACACTATAACTATACATTCTAGAAAAAAGATTCGCACTTTGGAGGAGAGCCTCAATTAGTAGAAGGGCTGGTGAGCACTCTTGCTTTTCAACTCTTTCCCTTGCTACCCTCCTTGGTTTAAAGCTCCTCTCCAACTCTCTACTTAGTGTAGAAGATTCAAAGAAAGCAGGCCAGAACAGCTAGAAAAATTCAACCCCATGGCATCACCATGAGTAAACAATTCGAGATCTATGAAAGATCTTTCGTCATTCTCAGAAAAAGAGAATTTCCTAAAAAGGCTTCCTATGCAGCGAACCATATACACCTCACCAGAAAAGCAAACCCACATAAAAGTGGGAGGCTCATTGAAGATTCCCATTAGATCTCTAAAGAAGGAAGGAAGGCTTCCTTCGTCTTAAATAAGAGCAACTTACTCTCACTAAAGTGTCCAAATATCAACCCCCAACCACTTCCATTAAATGCTCGGGATGAAAATGAGGTAGACTCGTCCATAGTAATGAGACATGCATAGTAGGAGGTATGGCCTGGGTCAAATGAAAAGATAGGCTGACCAAAGACTTTAACTGCATAAAATTTGTGGAAGGAGACTACTTGGCAGGTTACAACTTCTAGTCCGCAAAGTAAACTAAGAGTTGGGAGGCTGATGTTATGGGTAGATTTTAGCAACATAAGACGAGCTAGCAGAAGTCCAGTAGAAAGCAAGTGCAACAAAGAAGCCTAGTTGAGTGGTAGCCTCCAGCTCACCAATAACAAGTCTTAGCTCGTCGATAGCTCGAGCTCGTGACTTGTTTGAGTTAAGCCTCACAGAACAAAGATGACCCATAGTGTCTCACCCAATTAGAAGCCTATTGAGGTCAAGCATATAGCCAATGGATAACTTGCACCACCATTCTATAAAATGTAGCCCAAAGGTCCCACCCACAAAAAGCATTTCACATAAATCAACTAGTAGTCTACAGAAACTAACTTGTTGTACTTTATACTATCTTGTACATTTATTAGTTTATGTAATAGAAAAATAATTTGTAAAATTACTCTTGTAGCCTCCTCTCATTGAGAAATAAGAGAAGGGAGCCCTCTGTGAAAAAAGGAGAGAAGCTAAGAACATTGTACTGAAACCCTATAAAATTGTGTCCAAATAAATAAAACACTATCATAGACGTAGGAACTAGTGCAGTCTGATTTTAGTTGAACCATGTTAAACCTCTACACTCTCTACCCTTCTCCTTCTTCCTCTAGCCATTCTGCATCTTCTTACTGTCTTCACAAGTGGATAACAATTTGGGTCCTAAAAGAATCCCTTAGGTTAGCTAGATTAGGCAGAACTGAAATCCATCGTCAACAAAAACAAATAAGAAAATTTTTACATTCAATGCTTTTTTTTTATGTGCCACCAATTTGGTCTTACACCTCTCAATCACCCCTTAAGCATCCCTTTTGGTCTTAAAGACCCTCTTGCATCCAATAGGCTTGCAATCAATAGTTAACTTTATAAGATCTCTCACATCATTATGGAGCGTTAAAATGTTCCATCATTCATAGCCTTCGTCCATTCTAAAAAATTACGACTTGAAATGACTTCTTGAAATCATTACTATTATTGACATCAAACCCATGCTCCTACTGGTATACCTTATAATCTTCAATAATTTCTAGTTTGTGAACCATTTGAGATTTCCTTAGAGGTATTTCATTTATAGGACTTGGTTCTTTTCTACTACCAGTGAAGCATTAAGCTTTCCAACCTCTAACATTGATTTTACCTTATATTATACTAGATCATTTTCTTGATTGATTTGGGTTCTTTCAACCAGTGATCGTGTTAGTGAAATAATAACTTGTACCTATGTAAGAGAAATATTACATGGTCATTCACTCCTACTATCCAACCAATCCTCAAAATAAGTAAGATAGGGTGCTTCAATTACTCTGGTGGTAAGGGTGGTAATAAAATCTACTACTTTTGTAACTATTACTACATTTAATAAAGTGACCATCAACAATCTCCTGATCAAGTTACTTAAATGATAGATCAAATGGCTTCACTTCAACCTCTAAACCCAAACATGGAAATGCCTAAGACCAGGCTTTTCCCATACAACAATTCATATGGGATTTTAGATATAAACTTACTAGGAACTTGGTTTAAGATATTTGTCGTGGTCTTTAAAGCATCACCTCATAGAAAGTCTGGTAAAATTGAATACACTAACATGGATCCAATAATGTCCATGAGTATGTAATTCCACCTTCTTGTGATCCATTTCTATTTGGGAAAGTTTCTAGCCTCAAAATTCATAATCCTAGAGATATCTCATAAAAGAATCAGAATCATGTCTCCATAGCACTCACCAGTTTTATTACTTGATTTTTTTTTTCTAATTTTAAGTTGAATCTCAAATTTAATGCTGTGTAAGAATTTTATATGTTCCAACTTTTCAATGGGAATTTCCACCTAATCAAAACTCAAACAATCACCAATAAAGATGAAATATCAATATCTACCTATAGCGCACGGCATAATCAATCCACTCATGTTATTGTGAATTGTTAATGGTGGATTTCAGTTCTGCCTAATCTAGCCAACCTGAGGGGGTTCTTTTGGGGACCCAAACAATTACCCAATTGTGAAGACAGTAAGAAGATATAGAATGGCCAGAAGAAGAAGAAGAAAGGTGTAGAATGTAGAGCTTTAATGTGGTCAAACTAAAATCGGACAGCATCGATCTTTACGTTCATAGTAGCATTTTATTTATCTAAAGACAATTTTACAAAATTTCAGTACAATGTTTTCAGCTTCTCTCCTTTTTTCTACAGAAGGCTCCCTCCTCTTATTTATAAAGTAAAGGAGGCTACAAGAGTAATTTTACAAATTCTATTTCTGTTACATCAAATAATAAATGTACAAGACAATCTAAAGTACAACAAGTTGTCCTCTGTAGACTACTAGTTGATTTGTGTGAAATGTTTTTTGTGGGTGGGACCCTTGGACAACAATTTAAAGAATGGTGATGCAAATTGTCCATTAATTGTATGCTCAACCTCAATAGGCTTCTAGTTGGGTAAGACACTATGGGCCATCTTTGTTTTATGAGGCCAAACTCGAACAAGTCATGAGCGTGAGCTATTGATGAGCTAAGACTTGTTGTTGGTGAGCTAGAGGTTGTCACTTAATGAGTTAGTTGTATAGCAACCTCATAGTCAAGCGAGCTAGGCTTCTATGTTGCACTTGATTTCTGTGAGACTTCTGCCAACCCATCTTGTGATACCGAATTCTACCTATAACATCAGCCCCCCAACTCTCAATTCACTTTGTGGACTAGGACTGGGAGTTGTAACCTACTGACACGATCTTCCTCCACTAATTACTATGTAATCAAAGTCTTTGGTCAGCCTATCTTTTCATTTGACCCAGGCCATACCTCCTACTATACATGTCTCATGACTATGGATGAGTCTGCCTTATTTTCATCTAGAGCATTTAATGGAAGTGGTTGGGGGTTGATTTCTAGACTCTTCTGTGAGAGTAAGCTACTCTTATTTAAAATGGAGGAAGCGTTCCTTCCTTTTTCAAAGGTCTGATGGGAACCTCTGATAAGCCCCCCACTTTTTTGAGGGTTTGGTTTTCTGGTGAAGTGCACATAATCTACTACATATGAAGCTTTTTTAGGCAATGGGGTTGAACTTTTCTAGCTACACTGGCACACTTTTTTTGAATCTTCTGTACTAAGTAGAGAGCTACATAGGAGCTCTAAACCAAGGAGGGTAGTAAGGGAAAGAGTTGAAAAGCAAAAGTACTCACCGGCCCTTTTGCTAATTAAGAATCTCCTCTAGAATGCCAATCTTTCTTCTAGAATGTATAGCTATAGTGTGCCTGACTTGTATTTTGACTCTTTCTGATGTAAATTTACCTTGTTAAGACTTTTTAATGAATGAATTTCTCTTTGTGTTTCTTGTATTCTATTGTATGGATATTTTGTATATCATCGATAGTAATATGAGCTCCAATTGAGCATCATAATGAAATGAGATATTTGAGTAACCAATCAGTCACACTTCTTCACAAACAATGAAACTGGGCAACATGAAGGTTACACTTAATAAAAGTTGCGTGTGAGCTATGAATTTTAGGTCATGTGAGAGCTGCAATCATTATGTCACATAAAAGCTATGCCTTTTATAGCAATTTAACTATTTAATAAGTTTGTCTTAGCACCTTTACTCCTCGTCGAGCTCAAGGCTTCACGAGCTCGAGGCTTCGTTGGATCTGAGTTTTCATTAGTGCCTGCATACCTCAGTGAGCTCAAGGCTCTGCTGGATCTGAGCCTTTATTAGCACCTCTGCACCTCAGTGAGCTCGGGCTTCCACTGGATCTGAGCTTTTATTAGTGCCTCTTTGCCTTAGTTGAGCTCGAGGCTTTTTTTTTAACACCTCCACGCCTCAGTGAACTCAAGGTTTTGTTAGATCTGAGCTTTTATTAGCACCCCCATGCCTTAGCTGGCTCAAGGTTCCACTAGATATGAGCTTTTATTAGTGCCTCTACACCTCAGTGAGTGAGTTTTGAATTTAACTTTGTCAATTTAGAATAATTTTCCTTGCAGATTTTTGTCAAAAATCCTCAGATAGAGAGGCTTAAGATATTTTCATTAACTTTTGAACTACAATATATTGTCAATATATATTCCTAACCAAAGCTGCCTACTCTTGGTTAGGATCTTGCCAAGGACGCTTCCCTATAGGATGCACTATGTACCTATAGGATGCACTACGTACTCCTTCAGGTAGCCTCTCTCAATATGGTCTTCTATTGTATCTTTTAGTGCCCAACACTTTGAGGTGTTCTGCCCAACTTCGTTATGATACATGTAGAATTTATCTTTGTTTATCCTAAATTTACCAAGACTCCAGAGGGGCTTGGGCCTCCTGAAGTCCTCTTTGTCTCTTTCTGCTGCAAAGATCTTATCTTGTGTGTCAAATAGGACATTATAGTGTTCATGGTGACCTAAGTGCTATGTTCACTCATCTTTGAGCCTCTTAGTGAGCTGGAGATTGGAGCTATCCCTTATAACCTCATGGCTATTTTTCTTCTTTTTCTTATCAGAGTTGCTCGCCTTGGGCTTGTTCAAACCAAAGGTTTCATCCCATCTAACTTGCTTCATGACTCGTTCATAAAAATCACCCAGGTCCTAGACTGGGGACTTGTACATATTCTTATACAGCTTCCTATCTTTGCAAAGGCCTACAGAGATGGTTGTCAAAACACACTTGTCTAAGGGATCATCCATGTTATTGACCTCGCACCTAAATCAGGCGATGTAGTCTTTTAGTGAGTCATCCCTCCATTGGAAGATCATTGCAAGATGACATGCTGGCACGAGCTGCCTCTTTAGTGCTTTGTACTGACTAATGAATTTTCTCAAGTTTTCCTTCCAATTGTAAATACTGTGAGTCGGGAGATTCTAGAGCTATGCTCGGGGGAGGTTTCCTAACGTAACTGGGAAGACCCTACACTTGACTAAAGGATCAATTATCTGGAGATCCATCTAAACATTAAACACATCCAGGTGGTCACACAGATTGCTATCTCTATTGTATGGTGGGATTATGGGAACCTTAAGCTTGCACAGATGAGGATAAGTTTCAATTTCCATAAAAAATGGTGACCTTTCATCATGGCAAGGTTGATCACTTTAGGTTCAAGGGTGCTCTTCTAGTCGCTTTAGCCTTTGTAGCACTTCTTTCATGATTGGCTCTTGCATTTCGAATTATGCACTAGGCGATCACTTATTCCTTTCTCATTCCTTGTCACGGGTGCAGCAACTTGAGGTGCATCCTTGGTTGGACCTATTTGAACTTTTAGCTCAATGCGAGCCCCCTGGTTGTGAGCCATCATAGTCCCTACGAGCTCGGTAGACCTTTAACCTCATTTAAGAATTGGAAGGGTGAGTAGAGTTACTGACCTGATGCTCTTGTCTAGCTGGCTTCCCGTGGACTCCTTTGCATAGCTATTAGAGCTATGCTATGATCTCAATCTGCTACTGCACGTACAAAGTTTGTGGTTGTGTTAGCACTTTGACTGCTTTGGCCAACTCTTTCACTATGTTTTCAAATATTCATTAAGGTTAGTGGTAAGCTGTGGAGGCCAAACCATTGTTAGTTTAGGCAATAAAAGAACTTGTTGTATGACCTTTAAGCTAGTTATTGACAACATCAAACTAGAACATAGAAAATAACTAAAAAATAGATGAGTCCCATTGAGCATGCCAAAATGTTGACGATGGATTTTGATTCTGCCTAATCCAGCCAACCTAAGGGGGTTCTTTCAGGACCCAAATTGTTATCTGGTTGTGAAGACAATAAGAAGATATAGAATGGCTAGAGGAAGAAGGAGAAGGGTGGAGAATGCAGAGGTTTAACATGGTTTAGCTAAAATCGGATGGCATCGGTCCTTACGTCCATAGTAGCATTTTATTTATTTGAAGACAATTTTATAGAGTTTTGGTACAGTGTTCTCAGCTCCTCTCCTTTTTTTACGAAGGGCTTCCTCCTTTTATTTATAGAGGAGAGAAGGCTACAAGAGTAATTTTACAAATTGTATTTCTGTTACATCAAATAATAAATGTATAAGACAGTCGAAAGTATAACAAGTTGGCTTCTGCAGACTGTTGGTTGATTTATGTGAAATGCTTTCTAGGGGTAGGACCCTTAGACTGCATTTTGCATAATGGCAGTGCTTATTGTCCATTGGCTATATGCTCAACCTTAGCAGGCCTCTAGCTGGGTGAGACACTATGGGTCATCTTTGTTCTACGAGGCCAAACTTGAACAGGTCATGAGCTCAAGCTATTGATAAGCTAAGACTTGTTGCTGGCAAGTTGGAGGCTGCTGCTTAGTGAGATGGTTGCATAGTGACCTCACAATCAGGAAAGCTAGGCTTCTTTATTGGACTTGACTTCTATTGGACTTCTACCATCCCATCTTGTGATACCAAATTCTACCCATAACATGAATTAACTCTAACACATCCAACATTCTAGTTCTTTTCCTTTTCTATCTCTAGCAGGGAGTATCTCCCTTGATGCAATCAATGCACATACCAAAATAGGTAAGTCTTGGTCATAAAGAATCTCTTATTTTATCAATCATTTCATCTTTCTATGGAAATATTACCTAGAAACTTATGCCATAGCATTGAGGAACTCACATTAATTTTGGCCCCTTTTTTATCTAACCACAGTATTTGTGAACAAACTAATTTTTTAATATCCAATTGGAAACTAGTTTTACAAGTCTAAAACAACAATTGAAAACTATTTCTCCTCATAGAAGGCGTACAAATATTGTCACTTAATTCTAAAATATGACTAAAGATAAACTTAAGGAAGCAACTACTCCTACATACTTATCTTGCACTTTTCCACCATTTTCAATATGACTATTGGCTTTTTATCGCTTGGCTTCCTCTTATTTCTTAACATCTATAATGAATTTGTAATGAAAAAGATTGTACTTCCGTCTAATCGCCAAATGTTTGATAGAATGTCTCATTAGAGCTAGTGGAAAAAATCCTGGTCTACTATGTTACACACTCAAATCAGCTTTCTTGATTTTCAAAGTTAGGTTCATTTGTTAGCCCTTGTGTGTGACTTATTGCTACGCTTAACACCTAATCCGTATGAAACAAAGTGAGCACATCGACCTTTGCTTTCTTCACGTCATTTATAATTTGACTAACTATAGAGGTTATTTCATTAAAACACCCTTCTGTGTGTGATATTATATATTTAGAATATCAATCTTGAACTAGAAGAGATTTCAAAATATGTTGAGTCAAATGTCACACCTTGATCCACAAAACATGATCGGCAAAGAAGATTACCATTAGGAAACCTTCTACAAGCCTAACCATACAAGATGACATGCCAAAAACGCACATTTACATCAATACATAATCAAATATATACATGCCAATTTCTACCAAAAATCTTACAGAGTTTCCTTTATTTTTCGGACTTCCAAGCATAAAGCCTATGTAACAACAAAAAGGACTACATGTCTTATACAATACCTATACAGCAAAATCAAGTTTATAATAGCCCATACAACATAAGACTATACCTACTGAGCTTTCTCCAAACAAAACACATATGCATTACTACCAAATCAATTGTTAATGTGACACCATTTATATACCTTTAATCTCCGTAGGGAATGATCTATTCAATCAGTGAGCAGATCTAGAACTAGGATGTTGTGAAGGAACTAAAGGAGTATCTTTTGGCTCTAAAAAATATGGAAAAGAAAGGAGTAAGTTTCATATAAACTCAATGAGCAGATAATCCCACAAAAAATAAATTTTTCTTTTACTCCACTTAAACAAAATAACTATAATGTATAATGCTATAAAATTAATATTTGTAGCATAAACAAGGAAAGTTCAACATAGTTTACTTCTCTAAAATTTTCTAGTTCTTAAATAGCAAAATATTTCATGACAACTATTTTATCCAAATACTATTAGGATCTAAGAAGTAATTCCTACAAGAAACTAATCTAACAGATATCAAATATAGGAACCAGGGTCAAATCCCTGATTCAATCAAACAAATGTAATCAATGTCAAATCCCCATTGAGGTCAAGGTCAAATCCAAGACCCACATATCAAATATATCACATATATCTGTCCTATCTTATTGTTCCACCACTTCTCCCCCTTATTTCTCCACTAAATATACTAATCACAAGTGCACTTAAAAGTTTCCAAGGAATTACCAATGGATCCAAAACTTTTAAATAATTAAGAATTTGAGAAAATATCATGCTATCAAACTAATTCACAAATACGAGATATTTTACTCAAGTCAAAGTATCAAATATTAGAACAAATCATCAAATATCCTTAATAACATAAACTTCACATATTCAATAAATATCAACACAAACCCATTTATTCTAAAATGCATAATTTCATCATGGTAATTCATTTCCATATATACAACACACAATATAATTTTCAAAGTAAGCTAGCATCAATGAAAAATTCAAATTATTCAATAAAAACCAAAATGTTCCATACAATAAAAATTATTTCGAAATGGGATTTTCTATAAAGAGTAGGATCACTTACTCACCTCAAGGACTTCTCAATTGGTCAAATTTTCTAAGGAAAAGATTACAAAGTGTTAAGGCACCCAATGTGAGAATTCAGTTCACTTAACCTATTCAAGTATAATTAGTATTAAAATTAATCCTTGGACTTAAATTTAAAGTCCTTTACATAAACACAACTATCCTATTGTTGACGATGAAATTTGGTTCTATCAAATTCTGGCCAACTGACAGAGTTCTTTGAAGACCTAAGCCGTTTTCCGATCACGGGAGGGAGGAAGGGGAGTCGAATGGCAAGAAGGCAAAGAGGGAAAAGGAGGAGAAATACACAGAGTTTAACATGATTCAGCCAAATCTAGACGGTACTAAACCCTACGTTTGCAGAGATATTTTTATTAGATTGAAGAGTGTTTATAGACTTTTTGCTATGGTTTCTGGCAGAGCTTCTGCTAGACTTTTCTTACTTCTCTCTCTCTCTGCTTTTTTACAAAGACTCTAGCCTCCCATTTATAGAAGCATGGAGGGGTACAAATATGACTAAATTAATTATGCATTAGTTACATTAGATATTAAATGTACAAGACTACCTAGGGTACTAGGGACTGGCTTCTGCAGGCTTCCCTCTACAAGTGGGACCTATCAACTGTATTTGCAGAATGGCAGTACAAGTTGTTTGTTAGCTTTACGCTTGACTTCAATGAGCTTCTAGATGAACGAGGGTGTGTTACTCTGATCATGAGTCTGTACATTGAAGGCATAATTAGCTTCCGACTTTGAGCTATAAGGTACCAGCAGATATTGTCCACTCTGGGCCGAGCCCGCACGATTTTAAAATGTGTTTGCAAGGTGAGGACATTCCTCCCTTATAAGGACCATTCCCTATCCAAATTTAGTCGATGTGGGATGCTGGGGCGTAACTCCTTACATCCCCCCTGACCTATCAGACCAGAGGCCTGACCCAGCTCTGATACCACTGTAAGATTTGCTTGGCCAAGACAAGGGAAAGGAGGCTGCAAATTTTAAAAACTTTTCCTCCTCTTGGCTGAACAAACCTCCCAAGGATCTATTGGTGTGAGGTCTCAAAACAACCTAGATTAAATTTAGAGTAAAAGGATAAGCTTACTAACCTTTAGTCCAGCTCAAGCAAGAGAAGAAGAGGATGGTTCTGAGTCACCAATCAGTCCAAGTGTACTGCCTCTACCGGTGATCCATGCCAAGAAAATCCTCTTAATGGCCTCAAGAACTCCTCTTCAAGTGCTAGCTTGCATGGGAGCTTGGATGGGATGAAGATAGGTGCCAAAGGCCGGAACTTTTTCAGTGATTCTTCTTCCTTTTCCCTTTCGGCTCTTGCCGAAACTTGGCCTCTCTTTTTTGTTCAAAAATTGCCTTGCCTTTTTATCAAAACTATCGACCACAAATGGGTAAAGGGAGAGCATGAAATGATGTCGTTTTGGCTCCCTTTCCTTGAGCCAAAATGGCGTCGTTTGGGGCATGGGAAAATCATTTTCATTAATTACAAAATTGCCCCCAAAGTTTCCAAAAACTTCCTTTCGGCCCCAAAGCAATTTCACCAAATTACAATTTAGTCCTTGGACATCAAATGTGTCCAAAACTTAATCATATCATTGGCCATATCATTTCCTATTATGCGTATGACCCATTAAGCCCCCGATCTGTTGGCAAAAGTCCAAAATGCCCTTCAAATCCTTTGAAGGCATATTAATTTCTCCAAATTAATCAATTGAACTTTAAGCTATAAGCGAACTCTAGCAAGCCATTATAGCTACCCAATTCACAATAGGAGTCTTCAAGTGACGAGCCTATCTGTGAATGATCTTAATGTGTTTAATACATTATGTGTTACACATTATGCATGATACCATCCGTTCATTACCCATATCTATATTGGTCAAAGGCATGGATGAAAGTTAACTTCTATAACCAATCAAAGTTTCTCAACCTCATGAATTATTTGACTTAAATGAATTCAGGCACTCAGATCCAATCTGAGTCTCAAGAGCACTCAAATCCCATTTAAGTGTCTTATTCAACCACGTGCACGAATTTCACCAGTCAAACTAATTCGTTGAGTGGCCATCAAATATCAACTTCAAAGAGTGGTAATGAATCCTATCTTGATTAGGCAATGCCTAACTACACTTCCAGCAATGCCTAACCCAAGCCTTTATAGTTCCTCATGAATAGAGTCATGTTTGACTTGGTCAAAGCATAACCTTTCATGTAAAAGACAT
>JANHAO010016583.1:0-14315 GCA_026873985.1 Saraca asoca
AAGACTCAAAATTATGTGAAAGGATTCAAAGAAAATTATATTTTTCTTTTTCAAAATAATACTAACATGATTAAAATAAAAATTGATAAACAAGCTCCAAATTTGTTTTTGTTTGTTTGTCTTATTAATTTGTGCTTCATGATCAAATAAACAAGGTTTATTTAGTACAAACCCGTAGAAATATATATTTGGTATGAATTATTATAATTTTTACGAAATTTTTTATATTTTTTATTAAAAATAATAATTTTTATATAAAAATAAAAAAAATTTAAAAATTTATTTTATATAATTTTGGATGATAGAATTGTAATTTTTTATATACTTATTATACATAATTTTATGCACATTTATAATTTTTCTAATAATTTTTATATTAAATTTTAATAAAAACTATCAAAATTCTTGACAGTCTGCAAAGATGAAGCTTACTTAAGAGAGATATTTGATGGAGATGTTTACATGCTTTTTTGTAATATCATATTCCTTCTACGCTGCATATTCTTGGAGCTAAAGCATATGCAAGTTTTTGTAATATCATATTCCTTGCTTTCTCCTTTCCAAATAAATGAAAGAATGTAAATTGGACTGAATCTACCGCAGATACAGAAATCGACACACAATATCTGGATCCTGTAATGAAATTCACATTTATCATGTATTTATTTTTCTTCTTAAATTAACAGTAAATCAGATTTACACAAAAATTTCTACTAAAGTAAAAAGAAATTTGAAAAAAAAAAGGTTAGTAACATAAAGGAAAAAAAAGAGAAATATGAAAAATTAGCTCCATTTTATTTATATTATTTTTAATTTTTTAATATTTTATTGAGTTATTTTATTTTAAATGAGTGAATCACAATTTGATGCCATTAGTCAAATTCCTAAGTATTTCTCTCTAATAGTATATAAAAGTAAGAGCAAGAACGGTGAGACAAAAATGAAAGGGATGAATGGAATGATTTTTTCTTTTTAACATGATCATAAGATTTTCATGGCACAAGAGTGCAAGATTTCCAAACCTAACATAAAAATGGAGTGTTGTTGTTGAAAGCAAGCTTGAATGTTTAATGGAGGAGAAGCGACACTACAAAAAAATTTGCCTCTAGCAACTGTTTTTTTTTTCTTTTTGTATTTAGTAGCGATTTTAAACGCCGCTAACATCTTTCACAGCGATTTTTAGAACCGTCGCAGATTCATGGATCAAGAAGTATTAGTGACAGTTATTTCTACACTTAACGGTGGTTTCTATAACTGTCAGAAATGTTGTACATGGCGAAGGGTTTTCTTTGAATTTAACTATGTTTTCTATAACTATCAGAACTGTTATGCATAATGGCGGTTTTATCTGAATTTAGCAGTGATTTTCCAAAAAATTAATTTTTTTTTGCTTTTTGCACCGGTTTCCTCTACATTTATAATGATTTTATAGAAAAAAATTTTAAAAAAATTATTTTTGACAACAATTTTCATTGCATTTAGCGACGATTTTTTCAATTCTTTTAAAAAAAATTTTGCAGTAGTTTTTTTTCTAATTATAGCGATGATTTCTTGAATTTTTTTTTCAAAAAAACCTTCGCTAAATGTGGTGTTTTAGATTTTTTTTTATTTTTCTAATTAAATTTTTCCTTTATCAATGATCCTACTACAAGAATAATTTATAATAAATGCATACATTTTTAAAAAATGAAATTGAATACAAATTTTATATTAATAATAAATATTCAAGCATTTATTTCTCAAATGTTAGAATTCAACAACTCTATACATAATTTAATAATCGAAGGGTCTAAATCAAGGTGGTATGTTATGACTATCAGGGGAAGAGGGCCTTGCATCAGTGATATATCTACTTCCTGCATCTAATAGCTGTAAAATTGTTGACAGTAAAATTTGGTAATCCCAAATTCTGTCAACTAGATAAGTTCTTGAAATCCCAAACTACAAACCAATTGGAAGAAAAGGGTATTTGAGAGATGGACAAAGGAAGAACAGTAAAGGCAAAGATAGTTTTTTAACATGGTTCAGCTAAAATCCTTTGTTTGGATTCCCACGTCCACGGATGATGGTATTTCTTTGTTGAAAATTCGACAGAGTTACACTACCTATTCAGAGGACTCCCCTTCTCTTGTATCTATTCCTCCCCCTTTTATAGAGGTTGAGAGGTTACAAATGTAATTTAATAAATTGTAGATCTATTACATGAAGTAATAAATGTGTTGACAATTTGGACCTCTGTAAGTCGGCTTCTGCAAACTACTTTCTGCAAGTAGGCCCTACAAGCTACTTTCTAAAGGTTGGCTCTGTAAGCTGGGTCCATAAGTGGATGCCTGCTTTAGGTCTAACCACGGTGAGCATATAGCTAGATGAGGTGCTACACCTCACGAGCTAGAGCTCCTAACCTAGGGTCATTGCTAACCTTTAACCAGTGATATCAAACTCATGTGATTTGAGCTCGCGCAAGGCGACCTGTTGGCCAGGTGAGTTGGAGCTCGTCTCTAGCAAGTTGGGACTACTGTCTTGAACTTGTCTTGCATTCTGAGCTCACCGAGTGACCTCAATCCTTGAATGATCTGGGCCCTTTTTGGTTGGGCTTGTCTCCTATTGGGCTTTTGCCAGCCTAATTTGCATTGTTCCAAAAATACCCTCAACATTGGCTTCCTAAGGAATTATAATTTGCTGACAAAGCCCTTATTTTGCAGTGTTAAGTCCTTCACTTACAATCTGCCATGTTGTCAAAGTCTTTGCTTACAACTTGTCATGTTGTCATTTCAAGCTTCAATCTTTCATTTCATCTGCACCAGGCTATACCTCCTATTATATATGTTTCATAGTCGTTAGTGTGGCAGCCATGTTTTCTTCCAAACCGTTCAAAAAAAATAGCATGGTATCCTTTGAATTCTTCGATGAAGCCAAACTAGTCTATATAAGGTGTGAAAAATCCTTCTTCCTTTTCCACAGAATGACCTGATGGGTGCTTTAGTTAAGCCCCCATGTTTCTAATGGTCTAGTTTTTTTATGAGGTCAGTATGGCCTGTTGTATATGAAGTTTTTATTGATAATTCCTTTTTAAGGATTTTGGGAAGTCTTACACAGATCTTAGATTATTTCCTTATGATTTTTCATAACTTCCTCATGATTATGCTATGGAATTCAGCCTTTCCAACTGTGTTTTTTTTGCTTCTTTTGAATTCTTAGTGCATGCTGGGGGGTGAAACAGTTGAGAATAAGCTTTTAGCTAAGGAAAATGACAAGAAAAAGATTGAGGAGCTAGCTTGCTAATCGATTCTCTAGCTAGTTGGAGTTTAGCTCTTAGAAGTCAGCTTTCTTTTTAGAATATGGTAGCTATAGGCTTACTCTGGTTTGTATTTTGAGTCTTTTGATGTAAATTTACCTTGTTAAGTGAGGCTTTTGATGAATGAGCTTTCTTTATGATTCTTGCATGTTGTGTTCGATATTCTATATATCAAAGATGATAATATAAATTCCTACAAATTGTAGCTAAATGAAATGTTTAAATGACCAATTAGTCATATTTTTTGGTTAGTAATGAATCTGAGCACCAAAGTGTCTTAGCTGGTAATGAGTAAAGTGCTTAAGTAGGTCGCATGAGAGCTGCACCTAGTAGTAGGTTACATGTGAGCTACGAGTAATAAGTCGCATGAAAGCTATGAGTGATAGGTCGGATGTGAGCTGCGCCTTACGGGCCACACCACAGCAGTCTTGTTGCTCAGTGGGTGGTATGAGTTTGACTTTGTGAGCAATCTTATTACTTAGGTAGGTCACAAGAATGAGCAATCTTGTTGCTCAATTTCACAGCAATCTCATTGTTTAGTGAAAGAGCAAGCTCGTTGCTCAAAAGATGGTGATCTTATGCCATATAAGGGGCGATCTTATGCCCAAAAGATGGTGATCTTGTGCCAGAAAGGGGCGATCTTATGCCCAAAAGATGGCGATCTTGTGCCCAAAAAATGGATTATGACCTTTTTAGTCTCGAGAATAACTTACTTCAGTTAGCTTGCTTCTAGATGAGAAACATGATAGCTCAGCTCTGGATGAAGAAGGTGAGGTCACTTCCAGAGTAGAAGGGCAAGCAAACGTCTAGTATTCTAAGTTTGAGGAATTTTAGCCCTGTTCATATTAAGGTCCCACTTTTAGCCTTGCAAGCTTTTAGAAAGAAGAATGTCACCAAATTGGAATCTGAGTTTGGGCTTTCCTGAAATTTTTTGAAAATTTTTAAACATTAATTCGGAGAGAAATTTGAATGCTTTATTTACATGTAATGTATATATATAGAAGAAAATTTAGCAATGCTAGAGCTACTATTGCTATGGTTGTTGGGGCTACTGAGGTCACTGTCTGGGACGTTGCACCACATACTCTCTCAAGTGACCTCTCCTAATGAGGTTTTCTATCACATCCTTGAGCATCCAGTACTTTGAAGTATTGTGTCCGACCTCATCATGGTAAGTACAAAACTTGTTCGTGTTGTTCCTAAGCTTGTTGGGAGACTTTAAGGGTTAAGGTTTCTTAAAGTTTTCCCTATTTCTTTTCATTGCAAATATCCTATCTTGAGTGTCAAATAGGATGTTGAACCTTTCATGGCCACCTTGGTGCCAAGGTCGCTCGTTCCTTGCCTTTTTTGCAAGCTGGTTTTTGGAGTTGCCCTTTTCATTCTTGATGCTTCTTTTGTTTTGGACAGGGCCATTTACTTCATCCTTCTGCTTAGACTTCCTTGTGCCAAAAGTTTCTTCTCACCTAATCTGTTTGGTAGCTTATTTATAGAACTCGCCCAAGCCGCTCACCAGGTCGAGCAGGAGCAAACAATTGTGGTGAGAAACATTATCCATGGTGGGCCATATATTGCAGGCACTTCTCATGGGTCATATGAACATTACGTATGAAGCGCGAGCTACATCTTGTCCATAGGTTGTGAGTCTAAAAGACCCACCAAGAGGGCTAAGATCACTTTTAAATGTATCATTTTTGTGGACAATGATGCATGGGGAATCCAGTCACCCTACAACGACGCTCTTGTCATATGAGCTAAGATTAGCAATGTCGAAGTCTGAAGGATCTTGCTGGACACCAGAAGCTTAGTAAGTGTTATGTATAAAAAGTGTTTTAAACAAATAGGATTGAGTGAAAGCCACATGAAGTCTTCGCCTGAAGCTCGTTTCGGTTCCACAGGGGGCGTAATATTTTCAGTAGGACAAATTTGGCTCCCCATCACCTTAAGGGACTCAGAATGCCATGCCACTGTCTTGGCTAATTTCTTGATTGTTAACTACCCTTTAGCATATAATATAGTGCTGGAGTGACCAATAATGAATGACCTAGACATGGCTATGTCTACTAGAACATTGACAATGCGATTTCTAACCCTCAATGGAGTCGACTGTGTGTAAGGTGAACAATACACAGCTTGACGATGCTATGAGGATGCAGTCAAGATCGAGGAAAGAAAGAAAAGAGTTAACATGGTCTTTAATGGGAACCCCAAACTCTAAGCACAATGGGGGTCAGTCATGACCTCAACCTCCACGACCTAGATTTAGACAGGGAGACCGGACCTATAGAGAGCTCGATGAGGTACAGGTTAGTGAGGTAAATAGTGAGAAGTGCCTTAATCAGGGAAAAAACTTGTCTCCTGATGTGAAGTCTTAGCTGGCCAATTTCCTCAACGTGAATCTGGACATTTTTGCTTGGAATCATGAAGATATGGTAGGGATTGATCCCAAGATTATGTTGAACAATCTAAACATAGATCCCCTCCACAAGCAAGTTCGCTAGAAAAGGAGGTCACTAACCGCTAAATGATCTATTACTCTCAAAGAAGAGGTAGATAAGCTTTTAGCAAATAAGTTCATCCGAGAGGCCCACTACCTGACCTAGGTAGCTAATCCTATTTTTGACTTCACTGACCACAATAAAGCCTGTCCAAAGGATAGCTTCCCTTTGCCCAAATACAACCAGTTCGTTGACACAACAGCCGGGCACCAGCTCCTTAACTTTATGGATGCTTACTCGAAGTACAACCAAATACCCATAAAGCCCTAAGATGAGAAGCACACCTCGTTCATTATAGATCATGGACTATATTGCTATACCCTTTAGGTTGAAGAATGTAGAAGCAACTTACCAATGGTTGATTAATATGATGTTCAAAAAATAAATCAGGAAGATCATGGAGGTCTACGTGAATGACATGCTCGTTAAATCCAGACAGGTCATGGATCATGTAAGGGACCAGGATGAAATGTTTCAAATTTTGAGGAAGTATCAAATGAAACTGAATCCACTTAAGTGCATGTTTGGAGTGGCTTCAAGAAAGTTTCTCAGGTTTATGGTTAACAGTAGGGGAATTAAAGAAAACTTAGAAAAGATCAAAGCACTTATCGACATGAGTTCCCTGGCCGGGGTCAAGGACGTGCAGAGTTTAGCTAGTTGGGTTATGGCACTTAGCAAATTCATTTCCAAAGCAACAGATAGATGCATGCCATTTTTTGATGTTTTAAGGAAAGCGATTTGAATGGATTGAAGAGTGCAGGACTGCTTTTTAGCACTTGAAAGGATATATGGGCCAGGCTCCATTGCTATCTAAGCTATAGGAAGGTGAGAAGCTTATTCTCTATCTAGGAGTGTCCCAGCACGCTATTAGCACAGCTCTTGTTCGAGAAGAAAATAGAGCCTAACTCCCAATTTATTATGTGAGTAAAAGGCTATTTAATACGGAGTAGAATTATATGCCTATGGAAAAGAAAAGCTCGCTTACCGTTTCATGATCACTTCTAGGAAACTGTGGCTTACTTTTAAGCGCATACTATCGAGGTTTTCACCAATCGATTGTCAAGGCCGATCAAGATTAGAAAATTTATAAATTGAGCTACTTAAACTACTCGTAGTATAGGCAACATCGAGTCAAGCCCTTAGATCATTTTTTGGATGATATCAATCAAATTAGAAGGTAGAAATAAGGGAAGGTTGACAGTAACTATACTAACAGCAAACTAACAAAGCAAAAACGAAAATAATAGAAAGTAAACCAACCAGCCCAAGGGAATCAACTAAACTTGAGATTAATATATCCTTGATCACTAAATATTCATTCAATTATTGATCATATTCTATGGCCTAAAATCATAACAAGAAGCCTTAAAATGATTAATGAACCCTTTACTAGTTAAGCACACAACATTGGTTTTAGTCAAATAAATAACTCATCAAAAGCTTGATAAATTGCTTAGTTTTTCTATCCTTTTCCTATAATTGATCATTAAGCAACAATTATAGTAACATCTAAACCAAATGAAGCCATTCAATTCAGATATCACAGTAAAAACAGAGAGGAAAGGAGAAGAAATGACAAATAAATGAATGTAAGATGAAGGAACAAGATCTCCACATTAATATTTAAGTTTGTCAACCCTTGGACTGATTACAACTTCAACCTTCCATGAAAGGCAGAAAGAAAATGGGAAAAGATACAGAGAAAAAGAAAAGAAAACATTCTACACTACTGCTCTAGAACTCTCTAAAAACTTAACTAAAATGACTTTGCCCGAGAAAGAGAAGCTAGCTGCATGGTTGGCGAGTAAACAATCATGATGACTGGTCTGGTTACTTGCTGCCACTTCTCTTACATGTTTTATGTCAATGCAAATTGCTTCTTCTGGTTTTCTTATGACTTACTACGCTTCAGTTGGTTAAGTGTGAGCTGGTGTAAGGAATGATCCATTGGGCTCAAGATCCATGCCAATTGGGGCCTAAAAATCCAATTCTATAGAAGCCCATTTCATCAACATTCTATCTTTGATTTGTAGCTCCATTTGCACACCTAAATTGATTGATTTGGGTCTAGAAGTTTTCATAAAAGTTGCAAAATTGTATCTTAGCTTCCATTTGGGCTTAGTTTGACCTCATTTGGACTTGTGTAGCTCCAGATATGGTCTAATGAATGCTAAGAGGTTTGGCTACCCGAGACAAGTTGAGGCAGTATTCTGGTCTTGAATTTAACTCCAAATTCAAATAGCCATTTGTGAGATTCAGCCTTGGAGGTCTTCATGAAGGTTGTAGAGCTATGTCTTAACTTTCCCACAAGATAAGAATTATATTAATTAGATAAGTGTAGCTTAAGTTATAACCAAAATACAGAAACTGCTTAAAATGGTCAAATACTACAGAATTTTCCATAATGATTCCAATTGGCATCACACTATAAATATACAATAACACAGTTGAAAGTAAGTCATTTTAGACCTTAAAAAGCTTAGTGAGGGGACAATTAAATGATTGAAATATTTTTTTACCACTCATTCAGTACCCGTTTAAGGCAAACTCTACAAAAGACTGACATCTCAGGTCGCTTGCTTAAGTGGGCCATTGAGTACACCCAATTCAACATCCAGTACAAACCAAGGTCGTCAATCAAAGGGCAGGCCTTAGCAAACTTTATTGCAGAATTTACCAAACCAGTAGGGAAGGAAATGGAGACTTCAGAAGGTCCATGGTCAGAGCTTTATGTAGACAGGTCCTCATGCGAGCAAAAAGTGGGGGCAGGAATATTGTTAATCAGCCTAGAAGGACATAAAATCCTTTGTGCACTGAGATTTGAATTCTAAGCTACCAACAATAAAGCAGAGTACAAAGTGCTGCTCGTAGGACTTCACTTGGCAAAGGAGGTACGAGCTGAAAATTTAAAGATATTCAGTGACTCTCAGCTCATTGCCTGTCACATAAAGGGCAAGTATCAAGCAAAGGGATTGAAGATGACTATCTACCTTCAGAAGGTTCAAGAATTACTTAAAATTTTCCAGAGGCACAAGATTAGTCGAGTCCCACAAGCTCAAAACGCACATACGGATGCACTTGCTCGCTTGGCCGCAACCAAGGATGCAGATTTCTCAGGTGTAATCCTGGTGGAAACTTTTCCATCGCCGAGCGTGGAACAAAAAGACGTCGTAATGACAATTGTTATGGCATAAAACTTGTGGATGAGCCTAATCTTAAGATACCTATAAGATGGTGAGCTCCCCGAAGATAAGTTAGAAGCATGTTGTATGCGAGCTCGAGCTGCTAGATACTGTATTATCGATATCGTGCTTTATAGAAGGGGCTTTTTACCTCTACTCCTTAGATGCATCGATAGCGCTAATTATGACACTATCCTAAAAGAAATTCATGTTAGACACTGTGGAAACCACATTGGGGGGGCTATCTCTGACTCAAAAAACACTCCAACAGGGTTTCTTCTAGCTAACTATGAAATAAGATGCGATCAAACTTGTTAGACGATGTGACAAATGCCAAAGGCTCGCTAAAATTCCCTAAGTTCCTCTAACCTACCTTCGATAGATGGTCAGCCCTTGGCCCTTTGCAATATAGGGCATTGACTTGATCGGGCCTTGCCCTACAGGTTGTGGGAGCTATAAGCACGCAGTGGTAGCCGTCGATTATTTGACCAAGTGGGTGGAAGCAATAGCAACGGCTAAAATCTCTTCTAAAATTGAAAAATTCATTTGGAATAATATCATTTGCCAATTTTGAGTCCTCCAGCAAATTGTAACTGATAATGGAACCCAATTCACAAGTGAGCAATTCATCAAGTATTACAACGGTCTCGAGATTGTAAAAAGTTTTTCGATAGTAGACCATTCTCAGGCCAATGGACAAGTTGAAGCAGTAAACAAGATCATCAAATAGATCTTGAAGGTGAAACTGGAGGCCAGAAAGGGAACATGAGTAGATGAGCTACCAAAAGCACTCTAGGCCTATAGAACCATAGCTCGTAGCATCATAAGAGAGACTTCCTTCTCAATGGTTTACGGATCTGAGGTTATGATATCGATGGAATTCAAAGTGATCTCACACCGAAGGGCTACTTTCAATCCAGAGGATAATGACCAACTGCTTGTTGCAAATCTCGACCTCGTTGAAGAAGCAAGGGATATGACTTGCCTTAGGGTTGTAGCTTATCAATAGCAAGTCATAAGACATTATAATAGAAGGGTCCGAGCTCAGAGCTAACGAGCAAGTGACATCGTGTTGTGCCTTATCTTGCCAAGAGCTCGTAAACCTAGCGAAAGGACCTTGGGTCCAAATTGGGAGGGCTTGTACATAGTAAAAAAGAATTTAGGTAATAGATCATACCGCTTGACAAATGTAGATGGGACTAAATTCCCTCGGGCATGGAACACTAAGCATCTCCGACCGTATTATCAATAAGAGTGAGCTTGGCTTTATAATTCTATACCATTATTTAAATCTCAATAAAAAGGTCCAAAAATTCTTTTTTGATTCTGTGTTTACTAAAAACTCTCCAATATATTCCCTATTTGATGCGAAGTGGTTTTAGAGAACCCTACTTATGCTCAATGAAAAGCTATGTTCAAGATGATGACCCAAACAATTGTCTCAAAAAGTTAAAGAGCTCATGTTTTATTTACTACAATCCACATTAGCAATGCGTGATCTACTGAGATCTATTCAATGTAACAGTGTGTGATTTGTAAGATTTCTTTATATCAACAACGTACAGTTAGTCAGCTATTTGACTTGACAAATGTTATCCATAGCTCATAAATTAAGCATTCAGGTTGATAGCTCGGTTCATCATCTTAAAAAGTTAAAAAGACCTCCGATCGATTTAGCCTCCAGGCACAAAGTCACGGTTTACTAGCATGACATTCTAATATTTGATTTAACAAAGAGTCTGAAAGGAGAATCAATTATAACAAACAGTGGAATTGAAGAGATTTATCTTGGAGTAAATAGTTCACACAAAGATTAACAAAAATACTTTAATTACATATGATTGATAGTTAGAAATACATCCAAAATGCTCAAAAATATTGAGTACAAGGCAAAAAACACGGAGGCACAATCTATGAAGAGGTTGGAGACCCAAGTGGGTCCTGACAAGCTAAGGAGTCAATGACGGGTGCAGGTGAATTCTCTGTCATCTACTCCTCAGACCCTACTATAACTCTTTCTTGTACCAGTAGGTTACTCTTGATCTGGTTGTCATCCCGAGCAGGAAGATCTTCACCACCAATTTTTGCACCCGGGGCCGAAGCTGCCTTTGCATCCTTTATAAAACCTTGAACAATTGCCTTAATGTCTCCACCAAAAAATGTGAAGTCCATATCCGGATGTTTTTGCCACAAGGTAAATAGAAAGCTGTAGGTGGTGTCAAAGATCACAGCATCCTCAGCCTGCACGACCATAGCAGCAGCCTCCCTCTTGACCCAGGCAATCTCCTCCTCAGCTCGGGTGGCCATGTCCTCAGCATGAGCTGCCCTCTCCTCGGCAGCCTTCTTTTTCATTTCTACAACCTTAACCCTTTTCCCTATTGCTCTCAGCTCGATTTATGACTGCCTCAGATAGTCGGTTGCTTTACGTAGCCTCGTGACCAAGTTGGTCATCTTGCAGAGCAAAGCATCCTCGACTTCCCTTTTAGCGGCCTCAGCACCCTGCGGCTAGGCCTCAATACATTCCAGTTTCTTCCTTAACCCTATTACTTCTGAAGTCAATGTAGCCAAGTCATTCTCGAGCTTGCCTCACTCCTCTTCCCCAATTATGGCCTTGTCCCTTAACTTTATTATTTCCAATACACCCTAAAAAGACCAAAAGAGATTACAACACCTGCCAAGGAATAGAAAAATTAGGAAAGAATGATACTACCCAGCAGACAGTTGCTAACCATTATGCTCGTCAAGGTACTATCACGTATCTCTTTGTACTCCAACGACTTCATATAAGTCCCCAAAATCCAATCCATATTTCTGTGAAGAACATTATAGAATGCCAATGTCTTGGGACCCAGGCCTTTAGACAGGTTCCCTAATGTGCCCTCAGACTCCTCCTTTGAGCTAACAACAATCCCCTTCCCTTTTTGTCAGTCCTTTATTTTTAGGGAAGGGCTCATCCGGATCTTTTTCTCCACAATTGGGGTACTTCGATGGCCCTCTCTCGACCTCAAATGACCCTAAATATGAAATGGGTATTGGTGAGAGCAAAGTCTCCTTTGTGATTGCTAAGGAGGAAGGATGAGTAACTTGAGCAGAAGCCGGAGTGGCAACAGACCTTGACCTAGCTGAAGGAGGAGGTCTACTAAGATTAAGTCTCCCCATATCTCTATGCTCCCCAAAGTCCGTTGGAGTGATCTCTCTAACACTAAGGGCTCTGATATCTCATGAGCTTTCGAGAGGTTCGGTGCCAAGGGCATGAGAGAGCCCTTGTGACCGCAGAAGCTCTCCGTCAAACTTCAGGTTGTTCCAAAAATCTTCGGAGCTAGCAAACTAATCAAGCACTTCAATATCCTCTCCCCTTAGCTCCAGTCTCTCTTTCCTTGCTCTATCTGTAAAGAACACAACAGAAGTTTAGACTTGAAACAAAGTAAATGACAAAGTTAGCTTGCGTCCTCCTAGCTCGCTTACCAAGATTCAAAACAAATGCAAAATTTTGAAGATGATGTTAGGATGGGCAAGAAACATAAAACCAACAGGCCTTATAATGCCCTATATTGGACTTTCCCTTGGTGTCCCCTTGAGGTAAAAATTTCTTGTATTTAGGTGGACAAGCCAAAAGGTAGTAAATCTTTTCTTGTTGTTCGATGCTTTTAATGCTATAAAGGTAGCAAAGGACTTTAGCCAAAGGGGGTGGAAGGCTGTTTTTTAGATAGACAAGTGTTAAAGAAGTCAGACTGGAATACGCATTTGGAGTCCTAGAAGGGAGAGTTTTATCTCATTCAAAAAATCAATTATGTAAGGAGAAACTGGGAACCTAAATCCAACATCAACGTGTTGAATACTGATTGCTATAGACTTTGGAGGAGGGTGAGCAGCATGATAGTTGTAGGAAAGTCCTAGGATACGACAACTCTTTGGAAAATGGTACACCTGGGGTATCCCTTCAAACTTGCTGAACTTAACACTTGAAGAGTGAAGCATGAAGGGAGAGCGAGCTGCCAAACCCCCTGATCCAGAACAAGCTACGAACTCCTTCGTGACCTCACCACCCTGAGAGATCGCCTCCCCTATGACACAAAGGAGCTCCTAGCTCCCTTCAGAAGACTCAGTATCTTCACTTCTTATTTGTTGACTATGGTGTCTATGAGGTGGAGACATCCACACAAAAGAAAAAGAAACAATCAAGTTGCTGAAGACAGATCAACCTTAATACTAAAAATGTACCCTAACGGGGACCTTCCTATGTAAGGGATCGCTTACGCTTCGAGTCACCAAGACCCAAGCTTAGGTACGCACGAAGGGCTCAACTATTGTCCCATTAAAGTCCAGAAAGCTAATCAGAGACTCACAGTAACAATCAGAGACCTTAGCACCTATCAACAGACTAACCAAACAAACTAAACACAATAAGAGAAAATACACAAGAAATTTAACCGGCATTCCAATTTTCTATCAATAAAAAACAAGCAAGCTCACAAGAACCTTACAACAGAAACTCAAAAACTATAAGCTCGAGGCAAAAAACTTACCGTGCTGAAGAGAAGATTTTAGTAATTTATATTATTAAATAAATAGAATAAAGTGACATTTATTTTTTCTTATAAATTATCATTTATTAAATGATCACAAAATACTAAACAAAATTTAAGAGAGCACAGTAAATTCTGTAATATTTTCTACAGAGCACTATGCCTATATAATACCCATTGTCTCTAAAATTTTTCTAATTACAGGGAGTACACGTGTCTATCCTATGTTTCAAGTGTATTGGTATTTGCTGCTGCAGGGACTCTACAATTATAATTTTTAACAATTTTGTTTCATAATAATTATAATTTATTATATTTATTTATAATTTAACTAATAATAGCATAATCACACTTGTGATGATGATTATAATTTAAAATTTTATCTATTATTATTAATTGTTTTTTATCACAATAAAATCCAAATATAGATACAAGAGAACGTAAATAATGAAGGTAGTGTAAGAATTATTTTATAATTCTTCTATTAGGCTATAAATAATTATGCTTTTTGTTTTGTTAAAAAATAGGCTAATATATAATCTATAAGAGGATGCAAAATAGCCCATCAATCTAATAAGGTGATCCACTCACATTGGGCTAGGATATCTGTTGCTGATTGGTGTGGGCCTCATAGTGCAGGCCTTAATCCTAATACCCATGATGGGAGGGTCCTAGGATTAACATATTGGCTAGGTCCCCTCTGTATTCCATAACAGACGGTATTGTCTATCAGAGTAGCTTGCCCCCATTGTGAGACTGCTTGAGGTGAGAAGGAACTGCAGAGGAAGATCCTAGTTGATTTTGTTTTGCAGGCTGT
>JANHAO010016584.1:0-14314 GCA_026873985.1 Saraca asoca
ATGACCTATATACATGCTATTCCTATTAATAATCTACATGACGTAGTACTCAACCTCTTTGTTCTTGCTCTTTGCCGGATATTCATTTTCTTCTCTCTTTTTTTCTTTTCTGTCTTTTGTTTGGCACTGTGAAACTGATAATTAGGTTTAGGCCCCACCAAAAATGGACCCTAAAACTAAACAAGACGACGGAGCTCATGCCAGAGCCTCATCTTGACACTGTACAACGTAATTAATTCCCAAGTTATATTACGCAGTGACTAATGTAGCCAACTTGTTTTGTGTGGTTGCATCACAAATGAAAAGTTAAAAATTGAGATCGATTTAAACGACATGATCCTTGAGGGCACAAGTTGAGATGGATTTTAAGTAAGCAGCTTTGAAGTGAAGTGGGGATGGGTTTGGATGGTCATGGAATCAGATCATCAATAAAATTTAAGCTACTGTCACAGGACTCATGGTGAAAGAAAACAGAAAAGCATTTGGGGCCAAATTGTATATAGAAAAACAGGAAATGCAGGACTGAAAATTCATTTTGATGGAGGTGGCCCCCGTGTACTGAGATTAGAAAGAAAAGGGACATTTAGATCAATAATCAAGTTTGCAGGTTAGAAAAATAACAAATGAAATATTGATATTACAGAGTTTGTTGATGAGATCACATGCACAAGTATCCAATGGGCCGCCTGCTCATGTCACCATCCCAGCCAGGTAAATGCTATTTAGTATGAATCACTATGCAGATGCTTGATTCATATTAATGTGTGGTCCAATTCTGAGACACCCTTCATTTTATCGTGGTCCCTCTTTTTTTACTTTCCCTACAACATAACCAGTAGAAAGGAAAAGGAAATCAGACTGTGATTTTGAAATATCACAGTAAACGTTGAATTCCAATGGAGAAATGCCTTCATTCACTACTAGTGGCACATGTAAGGTAAAACTGGAACAGCGTAGGTAATTGTATCTATCATTGAAAATGCTCGCATTGTTCTTTTTTAACTGACATGTAATCTGGTCTTTGCAGTTTGTTTTAGGTTTCAAATTGCAGTATTTGATGCGTGCAGTTTTCTCAACTAACCCTTGAAAATTGGATGATAAAGCATACTTATTTAATGCCTTTCGCACACATATGGAGGATTAATGCATTCCCCAATTTTAACTGTCCTGACCCATTTCTACTAAAATATCATTGAGATTAAATAAATATAATACACACAAGTTTATTTTTACTCTAGTCAATACAATATGATTAAAATTATTTTCCAAATTAAACAAGGTATATTTCAAATTTCGCTGCCGATATGAAGATTATATTTGCAAGTTCTGCTATCCTATGTTCCCTCTTGCTTTTCCCCTTTTATAGGGCCTGAACCAGGAATTTGAAGCCAAGTAATCTGACATAGAGGGCTTGAGGAGAAGATGTTGGTGGCCCTTTCTAACTGGTACAATGGAGCTGAAACTTGGGTCCTTTATGGGTCTAAGGTGCTTTGTCAAGCCCGTATGTTTCCGGATAGATCAAGTGCGACTTAGTCACATGGACTATCTGGTTCAGCCCCTTTCATCGATGGCCCGAAAACGAATGGCAGCCAGCTTCATGTTAAGAACTCTCCCGGTGACCAAATGCGGTTCTGTCCAAATTTTGACTCGGATTTAATCCAATTTAAATAGAATTTAAATTGAATAATCAGGTATCAAGATTGGATTTAAATGTGTCATTAATCTTTATTTTTTAAATGTGTCAGATTCATACTTACATTTAAAAAATCGTATTAGCCAAAACCCAACCGAATTTATATATATAATGAGATTTGTAGGAGTTAATTTTTTTTTCTCATAACGAGAACAAAAACATATAACCCAACAATAAACAAATACAAAATTCACTAAGATAAGACGAATAAAATGGCTTGATTTATTCACAAAATAAAAGATCAAAACAAGAAAAAAATAATACTAGATTGTTAAAATATGAAAGCACAAAATAGCATTGAATCTATAATTATTAACTTGAAATGACACTAAACTAATGTAACCCGAAGAAAATGAAACGATCATAAATCAGACCAGGTACGAGCATCCCATTTAAAAGAGGACTGAGCTTAAGTCCTAGAAACATATATGTATATATCCAAATCAAGGTCAGGCCTGAACTTCCTATGGTACATTAAATTTTACAGTGGCCTAGTTTAAATCCTGTTTTGTCCGGTCCTAAGACTTTATCGTAATTAGCGTAGATAGTGAATTTTCAACAAATAAATAATTGGCATCATATATGCATAGAAATTGAGAAAGATTCCAAGGAAAATCCATGCATCCGAGGACAGTGAATCAGTTGAGAAAATGACAAGTCAAGAAAAGATTCCTCAGGCAGAAGCCAAGAAGGAAGAAAACAATAAGATTTTTCATGAGAAGAAATGGTGGAAGTTGACGGCTACCAAACAAAGCTACTGTGCACCTGAGAAAGCAAGAAGCTGCCAATTCTACATGCAGGTCGGGATGAAGACGTGTATTAATTAGCCTGGCACTACAAAAGGCCCTTCATTCGGAAAAAATAACATTTGTACGTACATGCAAGCAAATACCTACTACCATTTTGATTATTTATTGTGGTCAATCATTAATCATGAGGAATAGACTTACTTATGGGCCAAATGCGTCAAGTTCGGACTAAAACCTATGGGATATAATGAATTTTAAGTTTATGTCTAAATTCAAATAATTTTAAATTCATTTACAAATCAAGGCTTAAGTTCATAAATAGGGGCAAAATTTAAATTTAAGCTTATGGGCCTAATAATAGGGACCCCTTATTTATTAAAAATAATATAAGAGAAAATGATGAACTATTTGAGTGCAAAATATAATTAGGTCTACAAAGTAATAAAATAATATTTTTTATATTTTATTTTAATCAAAATAAAAATAAAAATTTTATTTTAATTATTATAGACAATAATATTTATTTTACATTCTAGTTTCATTTTTCGATACATTTAATAAGAGGTAATATTAATAAAGCAACTAAAATATATATAAAGAAACATCAGTTTTGTTATTTCTATAGATTTTCTAATAACTTCTTATCAATATAATATAATTAACTAATAATTTCATATTCTTCATATAATAATTTACAAATATTATATAATTAACTAACAATATCATTGTATAATACATGTAATTGTATAATGGTAGGAATTGAAAAAGTTTTAGATTAGAAAGGGAAATAAATAATAAATAGGAAATTATAGTATTGTTTTCAAGAAGATTTTAAATCATTAAATATTTTGTAATAAAATAACAAAGAGAAAATTTTTTTTGTGAGAACTTACATGCATTATAAGTATTTTTTTATGGAGGTATTATATATTAAATTTTAAATTAAGAGAAATTTCTTACTTAAAAAAAAAGGAGATATATTGATGCAAACAAGTGTTTTCTTTTGGAAATAAAATAAAATATTTATTTTATTTTCTTTTATTGACTAATGCATAGTATGTATGAATAAATGAAAGAATTGAAAAATTGAAAATTCTAACATTTATTTTTTTATTAAAAATGAAAATTTTGTGACTATATAGCCAATTTATCTAAATAATGTTATCTTCTACGAGAATATTTATCTTATAGTATAACTTATTACATACTATATTCTTTTTTTTAAAAAAAATACTTGCATACACAATATATTACAATAATTATTAAAATAATATTTAAAATATTAAATTAATTAATTTTGAATTATTAATTGAAAATTTTTAAAATTTTTTTATAAATATAATTAGGAATTGAGCTTGGATTTAATCCAAGTTAAACTTGGGTTTAACTCATAATGTACAAAAGCTCAGTCCATTTGATGGACTTAAGTCCATGACATGATATAATGAATTGGGTCAATGGCTTATTGGACATAGCCTAATATGCCCACAGGCCTTCAAGCCCATAAACACCTCTATTACAAGATGAGTTCATGGAAGGCATGTCCACGATCGATCACATGATATATGCATGACTCATCAGTGATAAATCAAAGACTCTATTTTGAATTGATTGTGTAGAGATTGATTGTATGATTCACGTATCACTGACCAATTTAGAATAACTAACTCGGAATACATGACATTTCTTTAATAAATCTTATTAGTTGATGACAGTTATAAGTAAGTTAAGGATAACTATACTTCTGGAATATTCTGACCATTAGACATCTACCACATAATCAATCTTTATTGGTAGATCAATCTTCCCTTCAATGTATGTGTATAGAGGAAAGGCATGAATTCATTTTCTTTTATGATAACTTGTACTTTGAGAAATTTCCTACAAAATGATGGATTCCACTGTCAAAGAGGTTTTGGAGGCCACCATCGCCTAGATTGCTTGTGCAGAAAACTTTACCACTGTGCTTGGATGCTCTGCACCACCACTTTGTCGGTTTCTGGTAAGGTGTTAGACGAGTTTTCTTCGTTGGTGTCTTTTGCAATCTAACTTTTCCATTCATTTTTTCCTATATTAATTCCATTTTCTGTCGATATTTGTTTCAATAGAATTTTATTTTTGTGATTTTCATGTTTTATCATGAATTTTTAGTGATCTCCAATGATTTCCAACGATCTTTTACAATCTCCAACTATCTTCGTCAATATGTTGCAATCTTTATTGATCTTTAGCAGCAATTTCCAATAATTTCTTGCTAAATCTTATTCCTTTTTGTGATCTCCCACAATCTCTTAAGCTCTCTTGAGAATACATGCATTGGTACAATGATAAATAATTATATGCTAGTTAATAATTGATACTTTTTAAAAGTTAAGGATAAAATTGATCGCATAAGATTCTAAAATCCAAAGAATATCTAAAATTTGACAAGTTTCTTTACTCATTAACCTTTTTTCCTTTTTTCGATTAAATAAATCAGTTGATCAAAGATGGATTATTTGCATCCTCCTTACATGCGGAAACACATAGAAAGACACTTGAGCATGGGCGGACTCACGTGGGGCTCAGTGAGGGCTGAAACCCCCACTCAACTTTGCAACACATGAAAAAAATAAAAGACTCAAATGAAATGAATTCGTGAGCTTGACCTCACCAATTCACGCAGGCACCAAGAAGTCACATGACGACAAAACACTTGTATTGAGGCCATGCATCAAAATGGAAATAAAGCAAATCACCAGCATGAAAATGGCTAGGACTTGCAGTAGGACAGAAAAGCCTGTATATTAATTTTGCATTCGTATAAATTCCTTTTTTTTTTTTTTCGTGTCAAGTAAAAATTATATTCAAGGAAAACACCAGAAGCTTAGAACAATCCAGTTCGTTTTCCCTAGGAGTAAAAACAATCCAACTCTATCCCGAAGCTTCTTGTCAACCCCCACTGACTTCAAATCCTGTGTTCGCCACTGCACTTGAGTAGAAATTTCAAACATAAAATATTACATCATGAAAACTAGCAACTTTAGAAAGAACTAGAATTCATAAGAAGTGAACTCCAGCGAAATATCAATTGACAATGTGAATTATAGCTTCAAAATAAGTATTACAAACTTTAAGCTCATAGTCAACAACCTTTTCGTGTTTGAACAACTAAGTATGAAAATGATAGCACGATTAACTCATGGGATATAAACTATGTCTAGATAGGACTACTCAAATAGAAGATCGGTTGGTTGGAAATCAAGGAACGATTTTTAACAAGAGAAAAATAAAAATGAAAATCATCCTTTATTAGAGAAATGAAAGAGTACATGTTCCACACAATTTTAAATCTCCAACAAATTTGGAGTCTCATGATGGAACCAATAATCCTCAAGAGCATATCAAAACTTTCCAAGCAACAATGTTCACCTGGTTGATCATGAGTGTGAAGTTGACTTTGAATGAATCAACAAACAATTTCTCTCATTCAGTTGCACAGTTTTTAGCGGTAACTTTCTTTACTTCCAGTTACTCAATTTTCTTTTTGTACTATTTTTGTTCTAGATCAACCTTCTTTTCCGACTCATCCCATTCACGTTCCATAGAGTCAAAATTGGCATTAGTCCTATCTAAAGTTTTGAGCCTCGTTGGAAGCATTTGAAACAGCAATTTCAAGGGTCTTAATTTGTGCTTTAGAATCACAAAGTTTTTTTTTTTTTTTTTTTTTCATATTCCTAGATAACCTTGTCCTACTACTCCATAGATTTCTTCATGTTCTCCACAACAGATTTTAAATTCTTTAATTCTTTGCTCAAGCGGTCAAAGGCTTTTGATTGATCTTTGCTCTTGTTATCCAAATAAAATTTTTCATACTAACATATTTGATTATGAGCCATCAAGAGACAAATGAATTGACGAAGACTTTGTGTGACTATATGACGAGAGAGACTGATTAAACTATGAATTTGAATTTCTCTCCCCAACCCAGACACATCTTTAGGAAAAAAAAAGTTGTCGTTGACCAAATCTAACATAGTTAATATCGCGATAGAAGAGGCTATCCAAAAAGTTAACTTTTGAACCTTCTGTTATCTCTTCTTGGCTAGTCGAATGGAGTTTTTTTTTTTCCTTGTAGACAAGCAGACATAGGATGACTCATTAAGTTGGAGTGCAGAGTCTTTGAGTCAGCCAGAATGACAAAACCAGGATACGGGTAATATTATGGATGTTTTCCGAATAATGCAAAATGGGCTGGCCAAAGCCCAATAAGAAGCTGAGTCTAGCCAGAAAGGGCCTAGATCACCTAACAACGGAGGTCGCTCGACGGAGGCACCGGCTCACTAGCTGTGAGTCGGGGACACAAAAGTAGATTAAGATAGGTTCTAGCTCGCCGAGGATGAACTCCATCTCGCTAAGCGAAACATGCTACCCCAGTCGTCTTCTAGGAAACTTGTTTGGACTAGCTTGCTAGACCCACCAACACAGCCAGCAGATTGCTCAACGTGAGCTCGGGCTGCCAAGCGAGCTATCTCAAGGATTATGTACAGAATGCTGGGGTCTAGTCAGCATCCAAAGGCACATTCTCATAATTGACAAGTCAGCCTCCAAAACTGACACATCAGCCTCTAAAATCTGCCAATGAAATGCTAAGCATTTATTACCTATCAAGCATTTATTGCCTGCAATGACGGAAATAATCATTTTGCTATTTGTCAAATTATACTTGTAACCCTCCTAGCTTTTATAAATAGGGAAGGGATATATCATTGAAAGTAAGTAAGAAATTGCATGTAGACACTTTACAGGAACAGTGAGAGAACACTTACATAGTGAGAGAACACTGATACTGTAACTTTGTTTAACTAAACAGAAAAACCACTACATACAAAGAATATAAACCACCGTGGATGTAGGGGCCAAACTGGCTTTAGCCGAACCATGATAAAAGCTTCTATGTGCATTATTGTTCTTTCTTCTCACTCTCTTTTCTATAAAATCTCGAGTTATTAGCTTGCAGTTTAGGGTGTTGGAGAACCATTTTGGTTGACGAAAATTTGGCCTTACTAAATCAAATTTCACTATCAATATTTTGGCGCTAGAGGAAGGGCCCCCAACTGCATTCCCTTTTTCTTTGGTTTACTATCTAGTTGCAATGGTGAGAGGAAGAACCACTAAAAGCTCTGGCATTATCACTGGCTAACGTGATGGTCACATACAAGAACAAAAAGAGATGTTACCAGTTGGAGGCCCAGTCTTCCTTGTGGTAGGCACCTCTATTGCCCTGATAACAGGTGTTACCATTGGTATGGCATCTTTCACTCCCCATCAACCTGTTGCCTTTGACACCAATGTAGCTCAAGCATTGTTCCAGTGCCAGGAAACACTTGAAAATACTGTGAGAGAGTTGGCTGATATGGTGAAGGCATTGGCTCAAGCACAAGCCCAAGGCGCACAAAGGCAAATTGAGGATGTTGCGCTTGGAGGAGGACCTAACAAGAGAAAGTTGTTAGAGAAGAGCATCGACGAGTGGAGAGCTGGCTCCGTCCACTCGTCCAACTCACAGTTGAGATTAGAAGTTCATCGAGCCCATGAAGATGATGAAAAAGATGATCAATGACCTCAGAGCTCACAACAAGAAAAAAGCTTGAGTAGGATTGATCGAGGGCACAGATCAGATCGCCGCATGTTAGGTCGAGGGCATAACAGAAAGCACAAAACCTCAGATCACCACTCTCGCAATTAGGAGGATGATCGAAGCCATCACACCACCAACCGATGGTCTGAGACTCAGGAACAGTGATTGACAAGTTGCTCCAAAGGGTGAAGTAGCTAGAAAAAAGACCTAAGGCTTAGAATAACTAACGTAGTTATGAGGAACGGATGCCGTTCCCCCAGGAGATCAAAACAGAACCCCTTCCTTGAAGATTCAAAGTCCTTAACATCCTGCCATACAATGGGGATACCAATCCTTACAACCATTTGGATGCATTTAATATCCAAATGGACCTCCAAACTACAAACCCATTGGTCAAATGCCGCTTTTTCCCTGTGACACTAGGGGAAATACCTAAGATGTGGCTTAGAAGTCTTCCTACCCGCAGCATTCATAGTTGGGATGAATGCCAAACAAATTTCCTCAACCAGTACACGGCATTGAAAAGGCAGCTCGCACCGTCCTGCCATCTCATGATGGTCTTTCAATGACGAGATGAATCACTGAAGGATTACATTGCTCAATTTAGATGCAAGGTCTACAATGTCGAGAATCCTTCAGATGAGAGCATCCTTATAGCCATTTCGACAGGGCTCCATAATGACAGCAGGCTCTATGAGAGCATATACAAGTCTCTGGTGATATACTTAAGTGAGGTTTATGACTGAGCTGCTAAAGAAATAAGGTTAGAGGAGACTTTTGGCATGAAGAAGCCTAATAAAAAAGATGAGGTAGGCAGCTATAGTTAGGGCAAGAAGAGGAATAATGGTAAGAGTAATAGAGGTGGTCAAAAGGGGGGTTCTGATGGCTAGGTCACAAAGAAGGCTAGGGGTGAGTGACCACTATGCCAGGGTCGGTATGACAGTTACAGCATTTTATCTGACACCCCAGAAAGAATCTTCATAATGGAGAGGGATAACGAGGACTTCAGGTAGCCCAACCCCTTAAAAGTTCCCCTTAAGTGAAGTAACAAGAATAGATTTTATGCCTATCACAAGGAAGTCGGGCATAACACTTTAGATTGCTGGTCACTCAAAGACGCTATCAAGGACCTCATTAGGAGAGGTTTTTTAAGGGATTATGTGGTGCGACCTTTGGGATAGCGACCTCCAATGGCCTCACTAACTAGCTTAGCATCAACACCAGCAAACTCCCGAACATAAGGGGACACCCTCAGTGAGGACCATATTCACCATTCATGGTGGACCGCATATTACTAAAACTTTAAAGAACTCCCACAAGCGGTATGTACGGGAGGCAAGACATGTCCTGCTTACAAGGTGTGATGAAGCTGAGGGACCAGTAAAGAAAGTCAGAACAAGCTCTGGTTGCATCACTTTTAGTAGCGAAGGCACTTGGGGAGTACATTCTTCGCACAACTACATTGTGTCATTCAAGCCAAAATTAGCAATGCTGAGGTGTGGAGAATGATGGTGGACACGGGCAACTTGGTAAATATGATGTACCGACAGTGCTTTGACCAGATAGGCATAAACCCCAACCAGTTCAAACCTTCCCCAGAACTTCTTTTTGGCTTTAAGGGAGATGCAGTAGTCCCAGTGGGGCAAATCAAGTTCCCTATAACCCTTGGAGATTCGAGTTGTCAAGCCACCACCTTGGCTGACTTTCGGATCATTGACTCTCCATTAGCATACAACGTGGTGTTGGGGTGACTAGTGATAAATGACTTAGACATGGTCATATTGCCCAAAATGCTCACTATCAAGTTCCTAACCTCAAATAGAGTTGGATGTGTATAAGGAGAGCAAGAAGTGGCTCGACGGTGCTATAAAGATGCAATTGAAATGGGGGAAAGGGGAAAGAAGATTGATATGGTCTCTAGAGGAGAGCCACGACCCATGAGCTCGGCTGGCGTAAGCTATGACTTAGACCCTCGTGAAGTGGATGTTGAAAGAACGATGGGTCTAATGAAAGAACTCGAGGAGGTTTGAGTTAGTGAGGCAGGCTCCAAAAGATACCTCAAATTAGGAAAGAATCTCCCTCCAAGTACGAAGATGGAGCTAACAGAATTTCTCAAAGTAAATCTTGATGTCTTCACCTGGAACCACAAAGACATGGTTGGGATCGACTCGAAGGTCATGTCCCATAGATTAAACATTGATCTTCACCACAAGCCAGTTCACCAAAAGTGAAGGCCAATGACCACCGAATGATACGAGATGTTAAAGAAGGAGGTGGATAAACTTTTAACAAATAAGTTTATCCAGGAAGCACACTATCCCACTTGGGTAGCCAATCCTATTCTTGTAAAGAAGAAAAAAGGGAAGTGGGGAACTTGCATTGACTTCACTGACCTTAATAAGGCATGCTTGAAGGACAACTTCCCCTGCTGAGGATTGATTAGCTTGTGGATGCAATGGTAGGACACGAACTCCTAAGCTTCATAGATGCTTACTTGGGATATAACTAGATTCCTATGGCCCTGCAGTATGAAGAGCATACCTCATTCATCACCGATCGTGGATTATACTATTACAAAGTGATGCTCTTTGAGCTAAAGACTGCAGGGGAAACTTATCAGCAGTTGGTGAACATGATGTTCAAAGATCAAATCAGGAAAATAATGGAGGTGTACGTAGATGACATGTTGGTGAAGTCTACGCAAGTTGCTAACCATGTCCACGACCTAGGGGAAATGTTTTAAATCCTGAGGAAGTATTGAATGAAGCTAAATCTACACAAATGTGAGTTTGAGGTCACCTCCAAAAAGTTTCTCAGCTTCATGGTGAACAACAGGGGGATTGAGGCAAATCCTGAAAAAATCAGAGCCCTCATTGACATGAGATCCCCACTGGGCCTAAAGATGTCTAGAGTTTGAATGGCCAAGTCATTGTGCTAAGCAGGTTTATCTCTAAAGCAACAGAAAAATGTGTCCCTTTCTTTGATGTCCTAAAGAAGGCAAAGAGGTTCGAATGGACATAGTAGTGTGCAATTGCCTTCCAGTAGCTCAAATAGTAACTTAGGTGAGCTCCTCTTCTGTCGAAACCAAAAGAGGGCAAGAAGCTAATTGTCTACTTGGGAGTATCCTAATATGCCCTCAGTATGACTTTAATGTGAGAAGAAGGTGAGGCTAAGTTTCCCATTTACTACATGAGTAAAAGATTATTGGACGCGGAGACAAGGTATGTGCTAATGGAGAAACTTGCCTACTGCCTGGTAGTTGCCTCGAGAAAGCTATCACCCTATTTCTAGGCACACAGCATAGAAGTGCTAACATAGTTCCCACTTAGACAAGTCCTATAAAAGAAGGATGTCTTAGGACTTCTCCTGAAATGAGCAATCGAGCTAGCTCAATTTGAAATTGAATATAAGCCTAAACTGACGATCAAAGGGCAAGCTCTACCAGACTTCATAGTAGAATTTATCAGACCCATGCAGGAGGAAGTGGAGACATCAGCAACTCTAAGTTGGGAACTATATGTTGACAGGTCATTAAGCGAAAAAAAGGTCAGGGCAACAGTGCTACTCTTTAGTCTAGAAAAGTACAAAATCCTCTGCACATTAAGGTTCAGCTTTCTAGCCACAAACAATGAAGCCAAGTATGAAGCTTTGTTAGCTAAACTTTGATTGGCCAAAGAGGTGTGAGCTGAAAGGTTGAATATTTTTAGTGATTCTGAGCTTGTTCTCTGTCATGTACGAGGAGAGTACCAAGCTCAAGGATCAAAGATGACTACCTACTTATAGAAAGTCCAAGAATTGCTAAGGACGTTTTAGCATTATGAGGTCAACCAAATATCACGAGCCCAGAATGTGCATGCTGATGCCCTACCTCGCCTAACAATAACCAAGGATGCCAACTTCTTGGGGGCGATCCTAGAAGAATTCCTCTCATCCCCGAGCATAAAATAGAAAGATGCTTTGATGACAATTACCAGGATAATGGGTTCCTGGATGAACCCCATCCTAAACTATTTGCAAAGTGGCAAGCTACCAGAGGATAAGCTTGAGGCCCAAAAATTGTGAGCTTGAGCAACCAGATATTGCATCTACGATGATATGCTGTACAAAAGAGGGTTATCAACCCCCTTTTTAAGATGCATTGATGGCCCTGATTGTGATACCATCCTAGAAGAAATCCATGTTAGCCATTGTAGAAACCACGCCAGGGGGCTATCTTTAGCTCAAAAGGCTCTCTGGCAAGGATTTTACTGGCGCACGATGAAACAAGACATGATTGAACTCTTCAGGAGGTGCGACAAATGTTAAAGATTAGCAAAGATCCTGTGAGCCCCGCCAGCCTACTTGTAATAGATGGTTAGTCTACGGCCCTTTGTAATCTGGGGCATAGACCTAATAGGACTGCTCCCTACAGCTAGTGGAAATTGCAAGCATGCAGTGATGACTGTAAATTACTTTACCAAATGGACAAAGGCAGAGAAGGTCACAGAGATTTCTTCTGCAAAAATAGAAAAATTTATATGGAGTAATATCATTTGTAGATTTAAAGTCCCCCAGTAGATTGTAATTGACAATGGAACTCAGTTTAATAGCGAACAATTCCTTAAGTTCTATGATGATCTCAAGATTACAAAGCGTTTCTTGGCTATTGACCATCCGTAGGCCAACTGCCAAGTTGAAGCCATTAACAAAATCATCAAATAGATCTTGAAGAAAAGATTAGAGGCCAAAAAAGGGGCATGACTAGATGAGCTGTCAAAGGTGCTCTAGGCTTATAGAACCACACCTTGTAACACCACAGGAGAGACCTTCTTCTCGATAGTTTATGGATGTGAGATAATGATCCCAGCAGAACTTGAGGTGGCATCACAACGAAGGATTACCTTTGATCTGGAGGATAACAACCAACTGCTTACTGCAAATCTGGATCTCATAGAAAAGGCAAAGGAGAGGGCTTGCCTTAGGGTCATGACCTACCTATAATGGGTCATGAGATATTACAACCATAGGGTTTGAGCTCAGAGCTACAAACCTGGTGATCTTATTCTATGTCTTATCCTTCCTGGCACTTGCAAAGCCAATGAGGGGACCCTAGGGCTGAATTGGGAAGGTCTGTACCTTGTTAAGAAAGTTATTGGCCATGGAGCTTATCATCTGGCAAACATGAATGGGACAGAGTTCCCTCGAGCTTGGAATGCTGAACATCTTCATCGTTACTATCAATAAAGACCCCCAATATTTGTACAAATTATTTAGAAACAAGTGTAAACATTCATGTAATTCTTTGAATTCTTATATTTGTATTTGTTTCTGAACAAAAGTCTCAATAAAGTCTTTCACAAGAAGGAAATGATGTATTACATGAGGAGTATTAATTGAAGCAATTTACTGGGTACTTATCCTTACACAAGTTTATTGATCCTCATGTATTGGAGCAGGGAAGCCGAGGAGAGTAAATAAAAATTCATGGCCTAAGGAGCTAGAGTTTCAGGAGCTAGGCCTTCTTGGGGCAAAGGGTTAGCAAGAGGAGTTCTAGGGACATCCGTTACTTGGTCACTAATAACTTTCATAACCTATGAGCCGCTTTCTCCTTGTGGAGCACCTTTGGTAAAAGGAGCCTCAACCGCAGATCCTGTACCATTTCTGGCAGACTTAGCCTTAGTAGCCCTCCTTTTGAAGAGCTCTACGGCCTTAAAAGCCTTTTTGCTGAAAAAGGAGAAGTCTAATTTTGGATGTTTTTTCCACAGGGTGTAAAAGAAGGTGATGCTGGTCTTGGGCTTAGCCTTCTTTGTTGCTTCCATAATTAGTGAGGCAGTCTCCACTTTGTGATAACACAATTTTTGACACATCTAATTGCCCTCATTTTTAGTATTTTAAGAGCCAAAATTGCATAATTCCAAATGTGTTAAGGTGTCTCTATCATGTGGAGTCAATTGGCAACATTATACAAATTTCTACATTTTCAGCCAAATTGAGTAGTTTTTATAATTCTAGCATAACTTGAGCTAAACATGTCCAATTGATGTGATTTTTATCTTGTAGGAAATTTAAGAGATAGATATACAATTTCCATGAAGATCTCCAAGGCTGAATCCATCGATTTGGTACCTAAATGGTGAGTTGAAGTTAGAATCAGAATTCTATCCAGCCCTGTCCCGAGCAGCCTGACCTCTATGCCTTCAGTAGACCATAACTTGAGATGTAGAGATCCAAATGAGCTGAAATTAAGCCCAAATGGAAGCTAACACATAAATACAC
>JANHAO010016585.1:0-14310 GCA_026873985.1 Saraca asoca
AAGATTTTGTCCTGAGCGTCTGACAAGATACTATAGGTGCTATGACGGACCTGAAATGGGGGTCCTTCATCCTTTCTCTTCTTGATAGACTGAAGCTCGGGGTTGTCGCTCCTTGTGACACAGTCGCTCCTTTTCCTGCTCGATGTCAAACTACCTGCCTCGGGGCTTCGAGGGCCGAAGGTTTCGTCCCACCTCACTTGTTTTGTGGCCCGCTCATAGAATTCTCCCAAGCTGCTTACTAGGGATTTGTATAAGCTTTTGAATAACTTTCCATCCCTACGGAGTCCAACGGAGATGGCGGTTAGGATAGCTTCGTCTGAGGACTTCTCAACATTATTGACCTCGCGCTTGAAGCGAGCAAGATAGTCTTTCAACACTTCCTGCCTTCCTTGGAAGACGGTAGCAAGATGACACGGGGGTGCAAGTCACCTTCTTAGTGCCTGATACTGGTTGACAAACCTTTGCTGACACTCTTCCCAGCTGTCAATACTGTGAGTTGGGAGGCTCTTGAACCACGCACATGGCATTTCTCCCAGAGTAGCAGGGAAAACACGGCATTTGACCAAAGGGCTACAAGCCTGAAGGTCCATCTGGATATTAAACGAGTCCAGATGGCTGCATGGGTCTGTCTCCCCATCATATAGCGAAATGGCAGGGACCTTTAATTTATACGGCAGAGCCTTCCTCATGATCTCCCCAGAAAAAGGGGTTTACTCTCCGAGACGCTCTTAGTCGTTTCGGGCTCGATGGGAGTCCTCCAAATGTTTGACTCTCCGAAAGAGACCTTCCACCAAGGCACCTAAGCCCCCCGGCTCGTGACCAGGGACCTGATGGTTTGCTCCGTCATGCTAGTCACATAGGTGGCGATACGGCTCCTGCTCTTGGTTCATCTCGCCGAAGTGCTCTGTTTCGGGGATAATGGGTTAAGCCTGTGCATGCACACTCCGGGTCTGCGCTTGTACCAACAGCGAGACCGTTTTAGTCAGTTCCCCTATCATGTACTCGAGTCTTTCTTGACGCTGGTGCCAAGCTTACGACCCTTCGGTACTATTAACAGCAAGGACCGGTTGCACCGAACCAAATTGAGGGCAGTCAACAACTGCTCTTGCCACAGGGGCAGTGGATGAACTTGCCGCCGAAACATGGCCGTCGAGTGTTTGGCACCGTGTGTTAGAGGCCCTGGTAACTCTTCCCTTAGCCATGGGAATGAGGAATCAACTAGAATAGGTGGGATCCCCACAGACGGTGCCAAAATGTTGACATCAAATTTTGGCTAGTTTCCCAAACTCTGGCCAACGAGGGATTCTTTGGGATCCTGGACCTGTTCTGGATTAGTGTGCGTGCAAAGGTTGAACAATTGGGTAAGTGGGAGAAGAAATATGAGGGAAGGCACAAGATTTTACGTGGTTCGACTAAATCCAGGTTTACTGGACCCTACGTCCACAGTAGAGAATTTTCTATTGTAACTTCAGAGGGATTTTTTTCTTACATTTTCTCTTTTCTAACAATGTCATCCTATTTATAGAGGAAGGATGAGCTTCAGGCATTAATTACCGCTACAGTTGTGTTACATCTAATAAATGAGAAAGACAGTGAAAAGACTGTGTTCCGGTAATAGGCCGTGAAGTAGGCTTCTCAGGCCAACATGTAGGTTTGCAGTCATCATCGTGTCAGGCAAGACACTTTGCTGTCTCAAGCGAGGGCTTCACAGTTTGGAGAAGCCGCGAGGGTCGCTGGGGGGGGGCGAGTGCCAGTATAGCGATCGTTGGGTCGATCCTTGAACCCATTGCTCACCGAGTCGTGCTGTCGCCAGAGGGTGGCCCTTCGAACCATGATCGAGCGAGCGAGACAGGATTTGACGCTCGTGATTACCATTGCCGTTATCGCTTTTTGCTTTTTACGGTGAGGCTTCTTGAGAACTTCTTGCGAGGATTCATTTTCGTTTTCTTCGTGAGCTCGTCCTCGTGGGACCGTTTTTCAATATACAACAGGTAGTATCCCATTCGTCTAATAACATACTAATTAACATATTCGACATCTATAATATCAGCAAGTATCCCTTTTTTCAAATCATCTTATTTATACTATTGAAAATTTACTGAAATATTAACTTAATTGTCAAAGCGTATTCAATACACCATTTCCATTATATACGACTGGTCTTATTGTGTTTACAGATTATGTTTCAATTTTATTTTATTTTGCAAACCAGCCTCACTACTTAAAAATTTTCATTAATCTTCCCATAAAATTAATATTTAATATTTATTTATAAAATAAAAAATAAAAATATGTGATATAATTATTGAAAAATTTAAAAATACTTCCCGACTGATGAATGATTTATGCAATGATTTATTGAATTTGTTGTCCGTCTCACTTTTCCATCATTCTGTTTTCAAAGCACGCGTAATTCAACAAGAAAAAGAGGCAAAAGGAAAAGAAAAAAGAAAATGACACCAATGGCATTGAAAAGTCCAACACTATATTTTGATTAAAATTTTTAGAATCAAATTAAAATAAATGACAAAATTAATTTGACCAAAGAAGTAATATAAGAAAAAGCTGATGGCTTGTATTTACGTGTATATATATTATCCAATTCTAAGTTAGAGCAGTGACGGATTTAGTCCCTCAGCGTCAACAGCAAATTCTCAAAGTCTAAATTGAGACATTGTCTTGTGGTTTGGTCGATATGGCATAGACTTAAAGTCACGAGCTTCATCATCATCTATCTCTGACTTTTCCAGGCCACCAGAATTATAACAGTGACATCAACCTAAGATTCCTCATCATTCTCAATAAGATATCAAAGATCTATCACCAGAATTTTGTATTTATCTTCTGTTTTTTTTAAGAAAAAGACTACTATAGCCACATTAAGGAAAGAATATCCAAATCTATCTATTTTCAGAATTAAAAAAAATATTATTTTAAAAAACGAAAATGTCAACGAGACTGTAGAACATTGAAGGAGGAATCATGCTCCCTAATGTTAGATAGCAATAATTAATGCCACGGCCACGAGGGTCTGTTCCCAAACGATGTCCCAGATATCAATCCCTGACCCACATGCATGGATCAAACTCACCATAAAAATATTTAATAAAATGTGCTAATAATTACTACCCCTGACACGCTTACAATTCTAGTGTATCACTATTTACTGAGATTCTATAGTATGAATGCAAAGATCACCTTATTTTTTTTCTTTTATAAATATATTCTATGAATTTATATTTTATGAAATAATAATATTCATAATTTTAAAATCAATATAATATAAAAGACGATATGTACATTCTTTAGTGGGGCATGCAGAGTAGGCTTAATACGTCCAGAGTCGACACACAAGAAATCCACAAACTATGGTCGTCCAATAGCAGGCATCCATATGTGGGAACTTGCATGTGCGGAGCATAGATGGGGCCTATTGCCGCAACTTTGTGCCACAAGATAAGCGGCAAAGGCTTCCGACTGTTTTTGCCAATAGGTCAATCTGTTTGCTCTAAGGTGGGACCGGCTTGCTACACAGTGCTGCGTGTGAAGTGGGCAGTCACCAATAGTGGGGGTGTGACATTGTGGTCTTTGCTTTCACTACTTTTAAACGCAAAGCATCATGATGGTTATGTGTGAAATCTCCACCCAACAACAAGCTCCTACAAAAGAGAGTTCTAGTGGGGCAAGTTAACCCCCCTCTCTTCTTTTTCAAAGTCGGTGCCTTTGCTATCTCGGTCCCATTTAATTCTTTTATCAATGATTGTAATATTTTACTTTATCATCCAAAATAAATATTTAATTACAAATATTAATAACATTTATTTAAAAATTTCTTATAGAATAAATAAAGTTGTTTTATTCAAATTATGTTATAGAACAATTAAAATTAAAAAATATATATATATGAACATACAATATTATTTGACTAGATTTGTCAAATGATTCTTCCTTCTGTTTCTTGTTAAACATCTCCTTCCTCTATCTCTCTAACTCATCATGTATGAACCTTTTATGATATAGTTTTTGAGATGAGGGGCAACTTTTGTTTGCACTTTGAAACTTATGATAACATTCTTTCTGCTCTATTTTAGGAAGAGAAGCATCCATCTCCTAATCAACCTACAAACTGCACTGTCCCTCACGAGATGCCCACTTGAATTGTATATATATCTATATATGTATGTTGACGTAATATATATATTGAAGTATGTATGTGGAACTATAAATCCAGAAAAGGCTTTCTCATGTACGCATCTTATATGTCTGTCCTCTTTAATCGTAATTGCCATATACAACCTTATCCAAATTGTAGGTTTATCTGTTTCAAATAAAAATGTAGATACTTACCATTAGATCACATACATATGTTAGATACCTATGGTGGATATTGAATTTATACATTTCAAGATATTAATTCTATCTTTGCAGATTTAAACGATATGTTTTGGGTAACAAAAGAAATAACACTATGCAGATTTTGATTTGGGTAAAGTTTTCTTAAACGTAATATTACCACAATAACTTATGATATTCGTATATCTCCCAAGAGTTGATATTTGCGTTTGCTGCTAAAAGTAGCTATATTTAGTTATTAGGTTAATACTTTCTGCACTGAAAACACATGGATACTATTCTCAATGGCAGATATTGCTCACCCGTGACTGGCCAGCAATAATAAGATATCACTGATATAATCTTTTATCAAATGATTGAAAACAGTTGCAGATAGTCATTTTGACTGATAAAGCATCTCCAAAAGAAAACAAAAATAAAGCATCCTTTCAATACCCTTAACTTACACTTTAGATAACCATTAATTGTAAAAATAAAAACATAAACCCTAACTATATAGAAGTATATTATTGGACAGAGCAATCATTGTACGCTCCATCAACAATTATATAAATCAAAATAAAAGGTTTTAAATTCAATCCTTGCAACAACAAAAAGAAGTTTCCTAAAGTCATTAACATGAATTAAGATAAATTATACTTATTTTTCTTTAATTTTAATATAATTATATTTATATTTTTCTATTTCTAAAATGAAAAATATATTAATCTTATTTTTTTATTTTAAATATAGACATATTTTCTTTTTTTTTAAATAATACTGTAAAAAAAAAGATGTTGTCAGCCTGTCAACTTGGGATTGGAAGAATACGTGACCCGCCGTGAGACGAGCGCATTTGCGTTGAGCTTAGGTGTGTGTGAGTGGAACACGTGGATGCAGGCGCTGAGTAGGCCACTGTTCCCATGAACAGGACACTTGGTATACATATTCATCATTAAATATATGGATAGACCATTAAATTATATATATATCTATATATTTTTTCTTTTCAAAGAACCATTAAATCATATTGAGAATTTTAGATAGTGCAGGATTGCTCTATGCTTCAAATTTACAAAGCATTGAAATTAGTGTTTAAATTTGATTTGTCCGTGTAAAACTTTCACACTGTCAATAAATCATATTATTAGAAAATAAGAATAATTTATAATTTTTATAAATAATAAATTTTTTTAATGATATAACAATATTTGAATAAATAATAATATAAAATCAATTTATATAAATAATAAATTAAATCAAATCATGCAGTTAAAAAGTTAAAATCTTTTCATTCTTTAAATTTTAATAAAATTATATAAATCTTGTATTTAATTTAGAGATCTACTTACACTTGTATTAAAAAAAATAAAAATATTATACTTAAATCAAATTTAATTTTTTTCATAAGTGAAATTATAAAAGAAAAGACAATAATTTAAATAAAATAATATAAAAAATTTAAATATTTTACGATCAAAATAAACTTAAATTTAAGTGTTATATTTTTTATTTTTTAGAAAAAATTTTGTAAGTAAGAAATGTTTGTGTAAGTTAATTAAAATTATTTTGGTTGATTTAAGTTGATAATACATTGAAGAAAGCAACATGGTGGGCTGGCCTTAAAGGGAGGAAGGAGGAAACAAACGTGAGCGAAAACCTTATCTGAAATTCTCCAATGACATGATATCCCTCTATCGCTGCCAACTTGTAAGCTCCATAATCATCAGCCTCACTTCCCACGGAATCAAATGCCCATCATACCAAATCATTGGTGGGCCCTTTATGTCTCCCCTCCACGTGTCCGCTCCCACTATCTGCCACCTATTTTATCATTCCCAAATATATATATCCAGAGAGATAAGGGTAGGGATGACCCGAGAACCACCACTAATTTGTTGGGTTTTATCTCTATAAATACCTATTTTAATTAATTAAATACCAACACCACATATTGATTAGCCATATGAATACCCTAAAGTGCAAGTTGTTTTAATAATATATTTTTTCTTCTTCAACAAGAACTTTGGATATATTCATCTTCTCATACTCCTTTAATCATTAATAAATCCCATATCATATTTAATTTAATTCATCCAATTTCTTTTCCAAGCAAACATAATCATTAATTCATTTTTAATATTTTTAAGCATGGCCTGACATCATAAATACCCACCTATGACGTAATAATTAACAATTTGAAAAACACCGACAGGTTTAATAATATCAGCTGAAAGTAAATAGTATTCAATATTGAAAAAGAAGACAAAAAGGACAGTTTTTTATTTATAAATTAAAAAATTAAAAAAAGTCTGATTATTACTATCTTGTTTTTGACTTTGAGATGGGAATTGGCGGCAACTTAATTTGAGGATAATCATTTGCTCCCTCCCACTTTTTGTGTATCACATTAAGCAGTGGGCTTATGTCCCATCGTGTACTGCTTTAACAGCCTAACATTAATATATTTTCAACCTTCAAACGCTTAAAGATTATCGCTTTTTAACTTTCCCCATCATACCCGATGGAAACAAGGATTCACACTATACCATGTGTAACTATCCATATCAATGAGAAACTCATTAATTATTTCATCACTTTAACTTGGTATTTTTCATATGAATAAACAAATGCAAGTTAATTAATTCAATGAATTCAGACTTATGATAAATTTAATTTTATAAAATTTGAAATTTTTTTATTATCTGAAGTTATGTTATATGAATATCGATATATAAATACGGAATACGAATATAGAGACACAATATTTTTAGAAATATCAATATTATTTTTATATGATAAATGAAGTGTGGTGTCGATAAATGTAAGAAATGATATACATGAATATGACTGTTATACGAAGTGTCGATATATCGAAAATGTAAGGTAATATTTTGTTGATGGGGAGAAATAATGTGATTTGGTATTTATAAAAGGGCGGTGTTATAACGTTGGTGGGTGATTATTTTAGGTTTATCATGAATTATGGGTGAGCTAACATCTGCCGAGCATCGCCGACAATGCATTATTGGAAGAGAGAAGTAGGTCCCAAAGGCTGCATCAACTTTCTAGTTAAGCAAAGATCCGGATTCTTGTTGATGAATCATATTCTGGCACCATTATAACTCCTTTGAAACTCCAATTCTGTCTCGTACCTACTTTTCTTTTTCCTCCTTGCAAACAAACAAGTAGAGCACATCCCTTTCTAATTTCCACATTCATATATCATAATAACCAAACAGAAAAAACCCTCCAACCATTCTCGCATTCCTCTTTTCATAGTAATAAAAAAAAATTATGCAGTATTGGTAAGCAAGGTGACATGGTACCCATCTCTAACTGAGAAATTATTATATAATGAAGCAATCTTTGGATGAGTGCAAAAACATGGCCTATTATTGACAAATGTTCAGGTAATTATAATTAGGAAAATAGCCAGAGGAGTTAGGAAATGAATAAATGGAAGAAAGAAAGTAGGGAAATAAAAACAAACAAAACAAAACAAAGGTTGCTGGGACGCGAGTAAAGCAAGGCTAATAATTGACACATGTAATTGTAAAGTGAAGCTACTACATTAACATACGCAAGGAACCATATTGGTAAAGAAAGTGGTAACAACAATAGTTACATTTGGTACTATGTGGTGGCCAAGGCAAGCCAATCACCCACCCTCTTTATGTAGGTGACACTTTAATTTTCATATTATATAGCATTTGGGTTTTGAAAAAGAGAGAGAGAGAGAGAGAGAGAGGGGAAATTTGCCATGTTTGTCTGTTATTATAATGGAGGGTAACACTAGTGGGGCTCAAATGGTCAACCTATGTAAGAGATAGAGAGGGTGACTCTCATAATTTCAGATACACAGATTCCTTTCTCTACTCATTCCTTCCTTTGATTAATAATAATCATAGCCACCCACCCACCCACCTCTTGCCCCCACAAAAGTCTCATTCATTCCCTTCCCATCCTTGCCTTCTTAAGAGCCCTTTAATTTCCTCCCATGACTTCAAACCGCTCCATCTAACTCTCGCTCTCTCTCTCTTCTCCTTCCTTTCATTCTCTCCTGAAAATGGGTCTTCAACTTGATGATTCTAATAACTCAGGTCTTCATCTTGTTCTAGGGTTAGGTTTAACTTGTGCAGAAGAAACCTGTATTACCGCTACTCCATCCAAAGCTGCTGCTCATCTTAATAATCTTATTAGCCCAACAACGAAGCTTTCTTCCAGTTACATCTCTGAGCCACGTTTGACGTTGGGTCTTTCTGGTGAAACCTTCCAAGTCCAAGTTCCAAAAAGGATTGATGTCAACAGATCAGCTGGTTGTCGTGAGGAGGGTGCTCTTGAGTTGTCTCGGCAAACTTCACCTCACAGTGCTGTTTCTTCCTTTTCCACCGGAAGAGTCAAGAGGGAGAGAGATCTCAACAGTGAAGAAATAGAACCAGAGAGGATTTCTGCAAGAGTTATAAGCGATGAAGATGAAGACGGAACTAATTCCAGAAAGAAGCTCAGGCTTACCAAAGAACAATCTGCTCTTCTTGAGGAAAGCTTCAAACAACACAGCACTCTCAACCCTGTAATATTCATCATCATAACTCTCTCTCTCTCTCTCTCTCTCTCTCTCTCTCTCTCTTTGCTACTTTCATCATTTGAATCTTCTTTGGTTAATTCTGGGATCGACTAACTAAGTATATTATTTCCTTTGAATTATCAGAAGCAAAAGCAAGCTTTGGCCAGGCAGTTAAATCTACGGCCTCGACAAGTTGAAGTGTGGTTCCAGAATCGTAGAGCTAGGTAGGTAACTGATCAAAGACATGTTTTCTTTACAATTTGATATAAATTGTATTATTAATTAATATAGCAGGACATTAATATATGTCTGTCGTCATGGTATGTTTAGGATGTTTTCTGGACTAAAAGCGTATTTGGTTTGGATTTCTTAAAAATGGATTTCCTGTTTTGTTTCGTTAATCCCATATTTACGGCTTTAAGACGTGCAGTAATCGATATTTATGCATGTAGAGATACATATATATGTGTTGAGGCTGATTTTCTGATTATATTGGTTTGTGCAGAACAAAGCTGAAGCAGACAGAGGTGGACTGCGAGTTCTTGAAGAAATGCTGTGAAAATTTGACGGATGAAAACAGAAGGCTACAGAAGGAGGTGCAAGAACTGAAGGCACTGAAACTAGCACAGCCCTTGTACATGCCTATGCCGGCGGCTACCCTCACTATGTGTCCTTCTTGCGAGAGGCTCGGTGGTGTGAGCGACGGCGGTTCCAATAAGAGCCCATTTTCTATGGCTCCTAAGCCTCACTTCTTTAGCACCTTCTCCAATCCTTCTGCGGCATGCTGATTAGGAAAGAAATAAAGAGATTAAGAAAAGTATTCCCCACAACCATGGTATTTTTTTGGCTGAGGGATACGTCAAGGCACATGCTGTAATTAACTAATACTGTAGAAAATAGTAACTCCTGATCATCTATTTCTATTGTTTTCCTTCTTTATATATGTCTATATATAAAAATGCTTATATAGAAGAAATCTATATATGAAGATTTTTTTTTTTTTAAATTTGAGTCTCTGTTCTTTTTCTACATATACGTACAAACGTACATATATCTCTAAATGCAATGCTTTTTCTACGTATAAATACATACGTACATGTATCTCTAAATGCAATTATGTATTTACTTAATCCATGTTCCATGTTTCATGTATGTTGTCTCACAGGAATAATACTTTAAGGTAGAGGTAATAGACTATAACATTAATTTAAATAATTTTTTATCTTAATTCAAAGCTATCATTCTTAGTTGATTACGGTTTTGTAATAAAAGATATTCTTAGTCAACTTAATGATGAAAGATTAAAGTAATATGATAGAATTCTTAAATTCAAATCTTGTTATCATTGTAAATGTATATAAAAATTCTTATTCTCAATTGCACAAAAATACATTTAAATACACTAAATGAAGGTTATATTATGCAGTAAAAAATGGAAAAAAAGAATGAAGAAGGAAATTATAGGCATTAAATAATGATAGATATCAATGGGAGGTAGAGAAAGGTTTAGGGAAGTTAGCTCACGTGTATCTGTCTGCAAATCAGAGAGAGAAGGCAGGAATGGATGATTCACTTTGAAAAAAACAAGGTTGAGAGAGGAGAGAGAGAGAGAGAGAGTTGATTTTGAGGGGAGATGCTTCGCCTTTAAGGGCACTGGTAGGGTCATACCCCACGTGATGCCCCAATGGTTCTCCTAAAATCTCAACTCAAAGTCAGCCCCCCTTACCCTAAAATTAAAGGCAGATATATTCTTTGGACCCTACACATACACATCTCAGGTTCCAAGCTGCTTAATTCCACGGTTCAGATTGCATTCTTTGTTCGTGCCTTTGTGCCCACAACACTTCGTATACGTTCTAGCCACGCTAGCATGATTGGAATCAATAATTAGACCATTCTAACTTGTAACCATATTATTGTATATTTATATTTATATATATTTCTTTTTGACATATTCTACACATCATTCATTTATGGTGTGGACCAATAAATATCATGACAGTGACTTTCCCGGAAAAGGGAACACTTTCCTGGAAACTGCTAATCTGCCTCCTCATCATCACTTTCAACACCATTTTTAACCATCACCATCGTCACCATGTCACATGACCCTCTTTCAACTGCAACTCCTTTTAATAATTTATTATTAATTAATATATCTCCTGGACACCAAGAGTGTGAAACCTACAAGACCAATTAAATAAATAATTTATATTTCTTCTATTATTTCAAATAAAATTTTAAATTTTGCTATTAATATTTTAAAAAATTAACCACCTATAAATATTATTTAAATTTAAAAAAATAATAACATTCAAACTTTAAAATAAAATATTTTATATTTACTTTTAAACTTTCATGTACTAAAAAAAATATATAAACGAAAATTATTTTATTCATTAAATAATTGGGAGGAGAAGAAGTTCATGAGTAGGGTAACCCTAGCTAGCGTGATATAGGGGGAATTTTAATGACAGAAAGAAAAGTGCAAACGAGATGGTGTAACGCGTGAGTGAAAGAATTAAAGTGAGTTTTATGAAAAGTCTTCGGTGTTAGAATGGTAGTATGTGCACACGTAATGACTCTACTTAACCTAAAGACATATGTCTTCCCTTTGCTACTTTGTCGGCCTCTAAATGGTATTAATATTTCATCTACCGATCAAATTATTGTTTCTTTCTTGTCATTTTATCGATGATTCAACTTTGAAAGCAACTCACTTCATCTTTACTTCCTTATTAAATACCATTTTAATGAAACACTCATTTAGTCATCATCTATTTTGCTTTGCAAATACAAATTCAATTTCTCTTTCTCTTGCTAATCATCATTTGATTTATTTATTATAATTTAAGTTGTTTAAAGTGTAAGATGTGTTTAACAAATAAGATGAACCATTATGAACGTTAATGATGAGATAAAAAATTCGTAATAATAAATAATTAACTTTTTTTTAATTTATAATTATGACTTTCTTAATTTTCTCACAGTGAATGAGCATAAATAAGCAACGAGTTGCCACCATACCTAACTTATAAGACCATTAAATATTTGTAACACCAAATGGGATGAAGTGTTTCTTTCCTCCCTTTCTGACTTTATCACAAACTTTGGGTTATGTGGGATACATGATATGAATAAAATTAATTAAGATGATGATTGAGGCAATCACGATATTGCATGCACTTGACCTTGTTCAAATCTATCCCAAGATAATATCCAGCCATGCTATTATCTTTTTGGTTTTTATGAAAAATAATTATTAGTTCTACATTTCATTTTTTATTATATCTCTCACAACTTATATATTAATATAATCCACTAGTTTGAAACTGGCTCAATCCTCACAAAAGAATATGCCATGCATCTGAGAGAAATATCTAATGTGCACATGTTTTTTTATTATTATTATTTAATTAAATAGCATGTTGCATTATCAGCAGTTTAATCTAGCCAACTTGTATATATAGATTTGTTCCAACAAAAGAATTCTGATAAATCAAAGGTGGATAAGCATTTTAGGTTGCTTTTTTTTAGTTTAGATGTTGCACTATGTTCTTTAGTTCTTTTCCTCACAATTAGAATGAGAATATATTTTGCAAAATCAAAAGAACATGCAAAAATCATATCCTAACAGTTCTGGCTATATTATCTGATTTTGTGGTTTAGAGTTTTCACCGGAAATGATATATTTCTTTTAGATTATTACTCTTCTTTTTCTATATGTATTATCAGATTATGTTTTCTTTCTTGTTTGTCTTTCGTGGTAATTATTTTCACATTCCACTTTATGCCAACAAAATTAGCATTAATTTGTCTGCAAAAAGCAAACTAATAGTATAGCAGAAAAGGCAATAATTCTTGAGTACATAATTGAGGGCCATGCAGCTTTAAAAACTGTGCTGCCCAAAAACAATTATAACATAATTACTGAATAGCACCATTATCAGCAACCAATAACCCGTTGAAGAGACTAACCTTTTTCTTTTATGGGTAGAGTCCAGAGTTTAGGGAACTTGGTTGAACCACCATTCTGCACTTGGAACATACCAATCACTTTGGAAGCGTTGAGTGGTGGTGGGGACAGCTACATCTATAGGTAACCCACTAGAGCCCAAAAGCACAACATGTGTTTGGCCCATGATTGTATCACAAAATCTAATTTGGATTTAGGGAATGGACAAGTCCTTATTCCAGGACAGAATAGGACCACTCCATCAATTATACAGTTGCTTACAAGTTGGCCAATCATTTTGCCAAATTGTAGATAGTGATGTTCTCACTGAAATGGAGCCCACATGATTGTGCTTGGACTATGCTCTATGTTTTTTCGGCCATTGACTATTCGCAATATTGATGCTGGGCCCAACATTCAGGTTCAGGTATTCACAATGGAACCCTACATGCTGTGTGAGCCAGCTTCTTCCATCTAGGGATGGCAATGAACTCCAGTTGGACGAGGATCTAATGAGGAATCTCCGTTCAGGGTGAGGATTGGGGGAACTATTTGAGGAACGGGGAGGACGAACGGAGAAAAAATTTTCCCCGAATGGATTTCAGGGTCGAGGGCGGGGATTTTGCTCCCTCGCCTCCATATGTAAAAAGACCAAAATACCCCTCAAACACACTAATCAGATCAAGGGTATTATTTTAACTTCCCCACCCTCAACATACTAAACACTCTCGATCTCTCTCTCTCTCTCTCCCCCCCCCCCCCCCACATCCTCTCTTCCCTGAATAGATTTCGGTTTGCCTTTGCCCTAGCGCTCGTTGCGTTCCAGAATCCATACCCACCGTGCCTCCTCTATCCATCCTTTTATCTTTGCTTTTCCAGTATCAACCTGAGATCACTCCGCCAAGAGACTTGTAGATTGGTTGGTCTTCACTCCAAGTCAAGGTCTTATCTTTAGTATGGTGTTCGTCGAATTTACCTTTTTTTGGGATTATAATTGTTTCGATATTTAGGATTTTAGTTGATCCAGTGTTTAATGAAGCTTTAACAACATTTGATGGGGGATTTGGGTGCCTGAAGACCATATTCATCTGTGACCAGATTTTAGCCCCTTTCAATAGGTCCTAGGTAGGGTATTTGAAAATTCTACACCTAGTCCTTTTTTTTTTATATATTTTTCCCTTATTCACAACAAAGTGATGATCTTATATTTTTAATTTCAGGTAGATCTTAGGGGTCGGATTTTGACAAGAAGTTCTATTATAAAAGTTCTTATTGCAGAGGCAAAGAAGCATACTGTCGTGGCTCTTGTTCTGGGAACAAGTAAGCACAATGGTGTTTGGTATGTAACAATCTTGTTTTCACATATATCGGAAAGGTATTAAATGATCTAAACTTATCCTGTTTACCTTGATGCATTAGTATGATTATCTCAAATTTGGTGTCAAAATTGTTTCAG
>JANHAO010016586.1:0-14311 GCA_026873985.1 Saraca asoca
CAGTTTTTAGAAACTGTTTTTAAAAAACTGTTTTCAAAAACAATAAAACAAAAACACCTGAAAACACTTCCAAACAGGCCCAAAACTTTTCTCCTAGGTTAACACTATAGGTCTTCAGCTTGTTGTAGTAATTCACAAGTTTCATTATATATTATCTGACCCCAAACACCTTATCATAGCGAGTGTTATCCAATAGTGATAAGTAATAGGCTTTCTGACTTTTATCAAATTTCCTGAATTTTTCACCTACGGCTTTTAGATATTCTGCCGTCGTATCCTTTTCGAGGATGCTTTGTCTAATGTTCTTTTCAATTGTGAACTTGATCACTATCAAACAAATTCTATTGGACTCATGCCATTACTTGTGGTAGGTTTTATCAGCAGTACTAGATTCATCAGTGAGGTTCGCTAGTTTAGGTTCTCTAAGAGCCAAATCCTCTTTTGATATAGCAAGGTACAGATCCAGGGATTCTCTATAGTCATCAGAGTTAGTCCCATTAAGAGTTTTCACCACAGATAGTTGCTGGGATACAGAAACTAAGGAAAAACAAAATTAGGAAATATTGATTATGCATGCACAACATAATCAAAAATAAGATTCCCCAACAAAACCCAGTTCATACAATTATAGAGCAAAATATTTATCATAATCCCGCTTAAGGGTTCCGAATTATGACAAACCAAGAAAACTCAATACGTACCATAAAGATTTGGCTCACTAGATTCCCAATACGAAAATGTATTCAACATCTCTATATCGATAGGATACAAGACATGTTATGACATTAAAATATGTTGCCAACCTATCCAATGTGATCCAAACAACAAATTACATTGAAGATGTCACACCCATTATAGATCTTTAATAACATCATTTCGATTAACCGATGGAAGTGGCAAAATAGGTACAGGTAAGATAGTGCTTTCTTCGTGTAAAGTAATGTCCCTAGGCATGAGACTCCTACTATCTAAGTCATCCTCAAAATAAAATACCTGATCAGATTCAATGACTCTAGTAGTATGAGTAGGATAATAAAATCTGCACCCTCTCGATCTAAAACAATACCCAATGAAGAAACCACTAATAGTTCTAGCATTAAGTTTCTTCAATTAGGATTTATACGGTCTCACCTCTACCTTGCAACCCCATACTTAAAAGTGTTTTAAACTAGGCTTCTTTCTAAAAGAAAGCACATTTGGAGTCTTAAGCATGGATTTACTGGGAATTTGATTCAGAGTGTAAATCGCAGTCTTTAGAGCTTCATCCCATAAGAACTCTGGCAAGGAAGAGTGAGTAAACATACTTCTAACCATGTCCATCAGAGTAAAATTTTACCTTTCTGCAACCCCATTTTGCTGAGGGATGCCAGGCATTGCATACTAAGCTTCCATACCATGCTCTTATAGAAATAAAGCAAATGGACCAAGATTTCTGCTCGTTTCAGTATACCACCCATAATACTTACCACCCCTATCTGATCTTATATATTTAATAACCTTGTCAGTCTTCAACTCAATTGCTGCCTTGAAGGCTTTAAAGGCATCCAATGATTATAACTTCTCCTGAAGAAAATCAATCCACCTATATCTGGAGTGATCATCTATGAAGGTAATGTAATATTTGTAGTCACCCATAGTAAGAAGAGTGATAGGACCATAGATATCAATATGTTTAAGGTCTAAAATGTTCTCAACCCTGCTTACCCCTTTGTTTCTAACTCTAGCAGGAAGTTTTTTTCCCTTTATATAGTTAATACAAGTGTTATAATCCGCGAAGTCTAAATCATTCAATACACATTGCTTGACCATCTAATCTCTCTCTAAAAATATGAACCAAATGCCTATGTCATAACATGGAAGAGTTCTTATTAACTCTTTGTTGTTTGTGTCCAGTTACAACATTAATAATAGCACTGGAAATACCAACTGGGCAAGTATTCAAATTTTAATTATATAATCCATTCTGTAAAGAAGCAGAACTAACAACAACAGAATTGAAATAAATATCGGTCTTTCCATTACCTTGCTAAAATTGAATAACTACAATTGTCTAAAACAGAACTAGAAATCAAATTCCTTCTTGAAGAAAGTACATTAACATCATTCAAATTTGAAACATGTCCAGAAGGTAAATTCAAACTAACAGAGCCTATACATTCAACTATTGCTTTGCTTTCATCAACTACTAAGATGGCCTTCTCCTTTTTCACTTACCTGTTTCTGAGCCCCTATAATGAATTTGCAACATGAACATATCCAACCACCAAGAATCAGAAAATGTCTCTAAACTATTGGATTCAAAACAAACTAGAGCTAGAGGGAGGGGGAGTTTAGAAGATATATCTTCCTTCTTATGCTTATTTTAGGCTCCAACAGTCAGATGTTTAATGTCTAGGCTTCTTATACTAGCGACAATCACCCTTAAAGGTAGACTTATTTGGACCCTTGTTTTGTTTGCCACCTTCCTTAAATCTAGGTTTTCCAAATTTCTTTGAATCTAGTTTATTTCCCTTTTTGTCATTACCACCCGCATTACTATTTAAGCCATGAGATAGATAGTTTTTAGATGATGGATGAGAATTTTCTTTTTTTGATGGACTCTTCCTCTTGTATCACTATTGAAATCATCTGGTCTACTGTCCACTCTGCTTTCTGATAATTGTATATGGTCCTCAAAACATTATAATTGTAGAATATGGTAAACCAGAAAACTTTTCTCCTAGGTCAACACCATAGGTCTTTAGCTTGTTGTAGTAATTCAAAAGTTTCATTATATGTTCTCTGACTCCAAACACCTTATCATAGCGAGTGTTATCCAGCAATGATAGGTAATAGGCTTTCTGACTTTTATCAAATTTTTTGAATTTTTCATCTACGGCCTTTAGATATTTTGCCGTCATATCCTTTTTAGGGATGCTTTGTCCAATGTTCTTTTCAATTGTGAACTTAATCACTGCCAAACAAATTCTATTAGACTCATGCCATTGCTTGTGGTAAGTTTTATCAGCAGTACTAGATTCATCAATGAGGTCAGCTAGTTTAGGTTCTCTAAGAGCCAAATCCTCTTTTGATATAGCAAGGTACAGATCCAGGGACTCTCTACAATCATCAAAGTTAGTCCCATTAAGAGTTTTCACCATAAATAGTTGCTAGGATACAGAAACTGAGGAAAAACAAAATTAGGAAATATTGATTATGCGCACACAACATAATCAAAAATAAGATTTCCCAATAAAACTCAGTTCATACAACTATTGAGCAAACATTTATCATAATCCCGTCTAAGGGTCCCGAATTATGACAAACCAAGAAAACTCAATGCGTACCATAAAGATTTAGCTCACTAGATTCCCTATACGAAAATGTACTCAACATCTCTATATCGATAGGATACAAAACATGTTGAGATATTAAAATATGCTGCTAGACTATCCAATGTGATCCAAACAACAAATTACATTGAAGACGTCACACCTATAGGGTGTATACATCATCAATATAATAAATTTATAGTGTTGCCAAAAATAATAACCACTCATTCATGATAGTGAGTAGTTGATTTCTAGGTGTAAACGCTCTCACTACAAGTGTGAAAAGTACACAAACCCATACAACACAATTTTTTTGGCACAAAATTTGTCAAAATATGAACACTATAAATATTTACGAATTTGTTTAACATACCAAATCACACATCTAGGGAGAGTGGACTTCATATATTACAGATAATTTTTGTCACACAAAAATTTCAATGATATAATATAATTTTCTACTGAAAAAACTTTAGAAAATTCCAAATAAATACTTTCAAGGCCTCAAAAAATTCTAGAAAAATATCCATTAGATTCAACACGAAAAATAGAGGACATGGAAGAAATAGTGGGTCAAAAGACCCATTGTGTGAGCTACATGTACCAACACACACCACCCCTACACGTGGGCTTGGAGGTTGAAGGCTGTTCATCACCTTCAACCTCTAGCCAGGTCGAGCAAACCCAACTTTAGACCCGACGCCACTCGTTTGGGTTCTCGTCCAATTCTCCTTCATTTATCAACCAAAAACCACTATTTTGGTGTCATTGAAATCAGAATACCAAGATCTACCATAGCCATTAAACAACTTCAAGAATTATGGGTAAAATCAAGGCTAGGTTTAGGATTGAATAAAACATTGATCTTACGGTAAAAATTCAATTCTTCTCTTGATTCTTAGTGAAAAAACACAATCTATATGTCTATAGACTCAGAATATCTCAATCTATAAAAACCCTAAATCAATTGCACCAAATAACCAATGAATCAAGAGATCCTAATTTCAAAAAAACAAAAATTCAAACCCTTACATAGCAAAATTTCAAAATTTTCCATGCAAAATAGAATACCAAATTTCATGAGTTCTTGATTTTAAAAAAATGGGGATTTTTTATTTAAAAAATCCTCATAATACAGATAATAAATTAATTAGAGATGTAATACTATTAGCATATCCTCATAAAAATTACAATTAGTACAGATAATAAATTAATTGGAGATACAATACTGTTAACAACGCTCTAATACCATTTGCTAACAATATTCAAAAAAAATATTGGGAGATGAATGCATATCTAATGATGATGTAGTAGGATCCATTGTTGAGAATTACAAGTTGTGGGAAGAGAGATTCAACCTGCAAAATCCCTTAGAGCACACAATGATTCAGAGAAAGAGAAAGAGTTAGGGAGAGAGAACCAACTTAGAAATAAAATCATCAATATTTTTAGTATTTAGAACTAATATATAATAAAACTCCCTCTCTCTCAGGTCAGTATTGTGATAGGAAACTAACTGACCACTAAGAGGCTGCAAGTTGGGACCTTTACCCAATGGGTTTGTGTATAATCCAATCTATTATAAATTATACATAATTAATCAGGGCTCAATCTGTTCTGAACTTAGCATTGATCACTTAATTAAATCTGTTAATGTCCTAATAATTAATTAATACTAATCCACAATAATAATTAATTAAAAATAAAATTAATTCAACATTGTTGTCATCACCTTTCATATAATTGCCGATTTGCACATCAATTGATTGATATCTTTCGCTTACACCTTAAATCATACCGTTGACTGAGTTCTTTTATAAAAAAAATAATAATAATTTCAATCAATTCAATTGTTATTTACAAATCATTACAACACATATAAGAAATTTTGAAAAAAAATTAAATAACAATAAATATAGAATCAAAATGTTAACTTTTTTGTATATGTAAAAAGTATATTTTATGTTAAATTTATATTTTGTAAATAGAAAATTAGATCGTTTTGGATTAATGTAAAATTACATAATCAATATTTTAAATTTAACAACAGTAGATTTAGTGAGAAATTCAAAACCTGAAAAATTATGTAAGGGCATAAGTTGAAGTATAAATTGGACACGGAACCAATATCCATCATTTTGTAGTGGTCTAAGTATGAGTTGTATAATAATAGACCATGCACTCTAGAATATTTGAAAAAATATATATCTCATAATCTCTGTAATTGTAAAAAATTAAAGAAAATAAATTGTCAAAAATTTTGTGAGGAGCTAAAGATAAATTAATAATACATTTTATTTTAAATTTTATACAAAAGATATGGTATCAAATCACATCATGAAAGGTTAAGGACATCCCTAATCCCTCAAATTCAATGGCAAACGTAGATGTGTGTCTTTTGTATTTCTTAAAATCTCATATATTATTATATGCATCATTTAAAATATTTAATTTATTTTAAAATTTTATTTTCACTAAAATATTAAAACATATCATATTAAAATAAAAAATTAATCTAAATAATAAGACTTCATTATTTTTAATTGAAATTGATTTTTATATAATCATTAAAAAAATTATTAAATTCATCCAAAACTATTACATATACTAAATAAGTTGACTTCCAACAAATGTTATATTATATAATATTCCTTCCATTCCCTCTCGATTTCATTACTTAATTCTAAAAGTTTGACTAATTAATTGATGACAATTATTAAGTGTCAATTATTCTAAAAAAATTTAGTTTAAAAATAATTTTATTATAATTCTAACATCTTTCTCACGCGATAATCCTTTTAAATTTGAAATATGGAAATATCACATATTCATTGTCCTTTGCGGTGATATTTAATATAAAGGCTGGCATACAAACATACATATGCACAAAAGATGAGAGTTGATGTATATATTTATTCATATCGCGAAAAATGAAAAGGGAAGTATATATAAGCCATATTTATTGGAACTTAACAAAGATTACTGGATATGAATTCTCGATGCCTTAAAAATGACTTAATTACTTTTCGGTTTTCCAAAAACAACACCCATTGACAAAGACCCAATCCTTACCCATTATAGATGATAGCTTACTAAAGCATTACTCATTTTATCGTAAATTCTCTTCCTATGTCTCTCTTTCTATTCGGACAAATTACATCTATATTTTATGATATCAAAACTAATTGGTTACAATCCTTCTTAAATATTTTAAAATTTTTCAATAATTAGTTAAAATTAAAGTAATAATTTTAATTAAATTAAAAGTTGTTAGGCATTAAATGCTAATTAAGCGGGTAATGATTTAAGGATCATTGTTTTGAATATGGCCCACGTATTGGTTTTTTTTTTTTTTTTTAATCATAGTGGTTCATATTTTGCCTGTAAAAATAGTACAGGAAAAAAAAAGTGAATGTTAAATATCAAGAGCATTACATTCTCTGGGCATCATTTGGGTTTGGGCTTCTTGCAAGATCTTGATGAGAGATCCAATTTCTCATGTAACCAAACAACTCTCAATCCAAACCCACAACCGAGATACATTCTTTTGGGCTTTAAATGCTGAAGTCAGTCCTTGGATTTTGATTCGGAAAGGAACTTTGTCTTCAGTTCACTTCAGAGGTCAAGCTGATTTCTTTGGTTTCATGGAGCGTCACCAAAATCCATTATAAGTTTATGAGACTAATTCAATCCAAAAAAAAAATCTAAAAATAAAAAGTTACAACCGATTTTTTTTTTAATTTTTATTAATTTGTATTGATTTGGATTGATTTAAATCAATTTAAATATTAAAATAATTTTTAAATTAAATTAAATTAAAAAAAATAAAGATTAACGGTCAATTATCTCAGCAGTCTGATTTTCAAAGACCTATTATTAGAAAATTGGGATTTGGATCTCACCCATTATTAGATGAGATCATTTTTCTTATGATTTTTCCCGTATCTTTCCTTGATCTTCCTCTATCCTCCTTTAAACTAGCTATCTCTTGATAATTTTCTTTCGTACTGGAGCATTCATATATCTTCTCACATGCCCAAATTAACTCAAACACGTTTCTTTTTTTTTTTTTTTTCATTAATCAATGTTATTACAACTTTTTTCTCTTTGATGTGTTCATTCCTATTTTTTTTAAGGATAAATTACACATACAACTTCTAAATTTTAATATAATTACATTTACACCTTTTTTATTTTACAAAGTATACACTAATCTCCCTTTTTTATATACACCCACTTCCCTTCTCCTTTATTTTATGTAGTTAAATTTCATGCATATAAATAAAAGATTGATTATACTAAATTAAAATCATAATTAGTCTAATGAAATTGAATATTTAATTTAGTATCTCTTTCTAATATATTGAGTAGTGATCGCAAAATAAACGTGGAAGTGGTTCTTTTCCTACTTTTCCAATGCAGTCACTTATAGTCACTTCAATGGGGCTGTGCACATGACATTCTATGGAGTGTAAGGGAATCTATCTTTAAATTTATAGACTGTAATATCTGATTCTCTATCATCAAATAGGTTAGATGTAGGCCTATATCAAAAGTAAGATCACATTTAATAATATTAGGCCTTAAGCCCAACAGGTACAACCCCGGTTTATTTTTATCACTTTAAAACCTACAAAATAAATTGGGCTAGACATTTAACCCTTTTTATTAAATAAAGAAAGTCAACCAATTGAAGTCCCAAATAAAATATAAAACAAATTTTCTAATATTCTCCCACTTAGATAAATATTGATTGGGTTTTAAATGTTTTTAAAAATTCGTTTTGAAAATGACCCTTATGTTGAACAAACTATTAAAATGATCACTAAATCTAAATGGCCCAATGAGCACCTCAAAAATATAATCCTCTCAATGAAACAAATAACTCAGAATTATAGACGAGAAATATACTATATAGTAGCATACATCATCCATAATCATGTGAGCTAATAATTCCATTGATATAATCACAAGAATGTAATAATACGATTATGCAAAACAACATCATCAAGTGACACATCTATACTTTTGTGTAAAGATCCTCATTGTGGTCTTTCTCACAAAAACCACCAAATCTTCCTAAAAAGATCAATAAGGTTTCTCATGAAACAATCAACGTATTAATAAAGACAACTACAGTTTAGGATACAAGGAAAACTACATCTCAATCAACACATCCTACAAAGAGACAACTACAATAACATTTTCACAAAGAGAAATAATAATATCTCAAAATAATAATAATTCATATTTTACAATCATCAAAACAAGAATGCCATAAGACATCAAAATCTCATGTTTGCGCATAAAAACAATGAAATGTATCAAGGTAAATAATAATACTACAACAATTAATAAAAGATAAATGATTTATAATAAAGAACACTTTTACTAATCAAGTAAATCAAAAGAATCAACAACAATCATATTTTTTACATGTTTTTTAAAAACCATGACTGAAAAGCTTTTGTTAGTGGGTCTACTATCATCACCTCAATATCAAGATGCTCTACAAGAATGTCACTGTTTTTAACCATCTCTCTAACTACTAGATATTTAATCTTTATATGCTTGGATCCATTAGAAATTTTATTATTCTTAGAAAACATCACTACTGCAGAATTATCACAGTAAACTTTCAAAAGTCTGGAGATGGAATCAACTACCTTAAGCATAGAAATAAAATTTCTTATCCATATAGCTGGGTAGCTGCCCCATAGCAAGTGATGAACTCATCTTGCACGGTAAAAGATACAGTAAGTGTTTGCTTGACACTCTTCCAAAAAATGGCTCCATCTGCCAACATGAAAATATAACATGATGTGGACTTTTTGTCATCTAGGTAACCAGCGTAATCTAAATCTGAATAGCTGACTAACTCAAGATCATCAACCTTTTTGTAAACTAGCATGTAGCCTTTTGTCTTTTGCAAATATCTCATCATCTTTTTTAGCAGATGTCTAGTGAACATTACCATGATTTCAGAAAAATCCGCTAAAAATGCTCACAACAAAAGATGTCAAGCCTTGTATAAACTTGAGCATGCATCAAGCTCCTAACTACACTAGCATAAAGTCAATCTTTCATTGATGTTTTCTTAATTTCAATTCTAGGACATTGGTCTTTACAAAACTTATCACCATTAGAAATATGAGTATCTCAAGGCTTACATTTAGCCATATCAAACCTTTCTAGGACACAACTAACATAGGACATTTCGGAGAGTTCCAACATGTTTCTTGATTTGTCCCTGTGAATCTCTATTCCTAGAACAAACGAAACATCACCAAGATCTTTCATATCAAAAGTCCATGATAGAAGTGATTTGATCTCATGGAGCAAATTAACATCGGCGCTAGCAAGTAAGATGTCATTAACATAAAGAATAAGGAAGATGAATTTGCTCCCACATACCTTAAGATACACACATTGATCTACCTTCTTCTCAACAAACCCCATAGATGTGATCACTTCATCAAATTTAATATCATTGTCTTGATGCTTGTTTAAAATCATAGATAGATTTTTTTAGCTTACACACTAGATTTTCTTTTTCACTCCCCACAAAACCCTTAGATTTTTGTATATAAATTTCTTCATACAAGCATCCATTCAAGAAAGTCATTTTGCATCCATCTGATGAATCTCCATATCATAATGAGCTATTAAAGCTATATGATCTTAAAGAAATCCTTACAAAAAATTGCAAAGAAAGTTTCTTTGTAATTAACACTCTCCTTTTGTTATTAAACCCTTTAGCCACCAACCTTACCTTAAATCATTCAACATTACCCTTAGAATATTTTTTGATATTAAATACCCACTTTCAACCAATGGGTTTAACACCATCGAGAACTTCCACAAGTTCCTTTACTTTATTAATATACATGGACTAGATCTCATCATTCATGGCACTTAACAAATAATGAGATTGAGTACATGAAATAGCTTAACTGTAGGAAGTTGGATCAACTGATTGCCTAATGTCATAATCTGCTTCTCCCAAATAGATAATGTAGTCGTTTAAGATAGTAGATCTTTTCACCCTTTCAGATCGATGAACGGAAGGTGGATCAGCAAGCTGCATAATCTCATGTAGATCATCCACAAAAATGTCATCATGTTGCTCATCAGGTACATCCTCAACAGATTAATATACAACTCTTTCTTGCATAACAAGAATAAGAACAACCAATGATCTTTCTTTTGAAATAATATCAGTGTTTTGAGAACTCATGTCGTCCATCACATTATTTTCTAGAAACTTAGCTATCAATGCCTTGACAATCTTTGTCCCATGAGTAAGATAGTAAAATCTATATCCTTTTGAGTTGTTGTGGTATCCAATGATATAACATCTGGTGGTTTTTGGATCTAATTTTAATGTCATAGGGTTATAAATTTTCACCTTAGCAAGGCAACCGCACACCCAAAGATCGTTCAAACTAGGTTTCCAACCCTTAAAGAATTTAAAAGGTATTTTAGGAACTAACTTTGAAGGTACTTTATTTAAGATGTATATGGCTGTTTTCAAAGCTTCTCCCCTAAAAGAGTCAAGTAAACTAGTTTTACTCATCATTGACCTAATAATGTCCATCAGAGTGCAATTTTGTCTCTCAGCCACCCTATTCTATTCTAGAGTCTCAAGCATCTTAAATTGTGAAACAACCCCTCATTTATAATATACAAGCAAAACCTCTTCACAACACTATTTTAACAAATAAAGTCCACTAATAACTCTCTGTAGGTACGGTCTCCCTACAACAATCATAATCAACAACGGAAAATAGTTGATAGGATAGCTTCAAAGACTTTTGTCAAAGTTATATTTGCAACTTGATGTTGTTACCATATAAACAAATAACTCACTCTTTTTCAAATTAAATGTTAGGAATCAAGCAAAAGTTCACATCTATCGAGCATTCTCAAGCTACCAGGCAAGCAGAGCTAGCAAACAAAATTATCCTTAAAGGACTGAAGAAAAGGTTGGTCAACGCTAAAGGAATATGGGTGGTAGAATTGCCAAGCATTATATGGTCTTAGAGAACCACTATACACTCTACCATAAAGGAAACCCCATTCATGCTTGTTTATAGGGGTGAAACTATGCTTCCAATTGAATTAAGGTAATAATCCAACCGAAGAGAGTTTTATGAGTAAGAAGAAAATGAAGAAATGAAAAGGGAAGGACTAAATATGCTACTAGAAGTCAGGGATATTGTTTAACTCTATAATGAGAAATACAAAGGCAAGATAGCCAAGATCGCTAATAAAAAGGTCAAGACAAAGGAATTCCCAAAAGATGCACTGGTTCTTCGACGAGCAGATGGGCCATAAAAGGCATAAGCCTAAGGTAAATTAATAGCACCCTGGGAAAGCCCTTATAGGGTAAGAAGCAATTTGTCAAATGGTGCATACCATCTCAGAATTATTGAAGGAAAGTCCATCCTACATACTTGGAATACAATACACCTCAAAGCATACCATGTACAAATCTAAATGCTAGCCAATTAGCAAAACATATAAATAAAAGTTGAAATGTGAAATGAAACGAGCAATTTTGACCATTTGTTTTGAAGTAAATATTATACTATCTAAACCCGAGTAATTCCCACAATATTATCTAAACTCGAGTAGTTCCCTTGATACTATCTAAACTTGAGCAGTTCTCTTGATATTATCCAAAACCAAGTAGTTCCCTCAGTGCTATCTAAATCAAGCAATCCCCTTGGTGCAAAAACTAAAGCAAAACTCAAACCCAAACTACCTCTTGGCATAAAAAATAAACCAAACCCATTGGAAGTCAAAATGGTTGTTTAATCTTAAAATAAGTAGTTATGTACAATAACACTAGAAGACCTAGAGGAAACCCCCTTGGCCGTTGAATCCAAGTATACAAGCGAGTGACCCATTAGAGGTAAAGAAAAGATAGGACAAAAACCACAAAGAAAAGTGACCCATTGAAAGTCAAATGACAACCAAATATAATATTTGCAAAGATAAATGACAAAAGGCCTGTAAGAAGCCAAGACATAGAAGAAAAACAAAGGTAAGATAAGAAAGACACCCACATACAAATAACTAAGGATAATGCATTAATGTTCCAAGGTCGAGCGATCGAAATAAGTTACACTACAAAATATTCAAAATAGTTAAGGTACAGGCAATTAAACTTAACCATGCTTCTTTAAAATATGCTCCAGGGATTTATCCTTATCAATTTTTAAGACATTGATGGCCAAGTTAGGATTGAAGTGCTTAATCTAATGAATGGCTTGATCAAATCCATCCTAGAATATGGGATAGCTGAAATCCTTTACTTCTTGAATATCCTTGCAAAGTTTTTTCTCCTTGGTAGTAAAGGCCACTCGATCATCCTCTCACCCCATCCATTTGTTCTCCAGCTTTTTTTTTTTTTTTTTAGGGAGCAACTCGTTGAGTTCTTCATTCTTTGCAAACAAGGCATCTTTCTCCTTCACCAGCTCGGCAATACGATTGGTAAGGTCATGAATGCTTTTATGATAATCAGCTAGCTCCCTGGACTGGGCCTCTACATCCTTTCTCAAGTCTTCCACAACACTTTAGTTATGTTTAAGATACTCCTTATTCGCTCAAGCCAGAGCAGTAACAGTAGAGAGAATAGAGATTATTGAATAAATGATCTGAGTAGCCAAAGATTTTAAAAGCCATATAGGGTCATGATCTCTCAAGAAAGCTTTGTTGTGATGATCAAGAATAATAGTTGACTTCACAGGAAAGTATTGTAGCCTATATCTTTATACCATAAATTATTTATGGTATCAAAGTCAAAAATTGCTTCTCTTAGGGGCATTGACCAACATGAGCTCAAACCAAGCCCCAAGTTTGACCAATTTGGTGCAGGAGGCAAAAACTTTAGAAAACCTACTCCCTTTACCCTTATTGGAGGTGCCCTTGCATTTGCTTGAAGACTATACCTTTATGCAAGCAAGAGAGGACTTGAAGCGACCATGAGATAAAGGGCAACTTGTAACTTTAAAACTTGGCTCTGGAAAGAGGACCTCGATCTAAGCCACAAGGAGAACAATAGGCTTCTTCTTCGCCAAAGGTCAGGTATAAATCTCTTCTAGGCATTTTAGGTCCATTCTTGATTAATGGATCTTGGCAACTTCTTTGTGCAATCAATAACCTAAAAGAAAAAAGTATAAAGTTGTAAGCATAGGTATGAAGAAAGCAAAGCATGATAAAACACAAATACATACGGAGAACAAACTAGGTGTTGAACTACCCCAATGCTAATAGTTGAAAGATTCATCATTGGTAAATGCTTCAAGTGGATGACTCTGTGGTTGCTTTGTAGGAGGACTCCATTTTACGAGGTAATGATATTCCCCATCTTGAAGGAAGAAAAGTTGAAAGCCTTTAACCGCTTGGACATTGAAAAAAGATTACTTCCAAGACCGAACACTAGTAAACATATTGTCTATAAAAACCCTGTCCAGTTGTTAGATAAAGTGGATCCTACCTCCGAGTTTTTGCTCAGAATAGGTGAATAAGGAAAAAAACACTACCACATTGGGATTGAAGCACAACCAAATACTTAACACCTTAAAGCAAAGTAGGAAACCCCAGTGTATCAAGTAAGCTCAGTCAGATAAATATTCAGAATGTGAAGGACATCTTTTTGCAATTCAAAAAAGGAGCGGAAATGTGAAGACAATCAACTATATCTTGGTAGAACATGACGATTAAAGTGGTGTCATAACTGCAAGCTTGTTCACCAACTTTAACAGCCTGAAAATATATCCCTCCCCAATGAATTCATCAAGAATATGAATCCTCTTTAGCTCCTAGATGACTTCTAGGTTCCATCATTCAAAGGAAGTAGATGCCATTTTCACATCTGAATAAACATACTTCAAATTGTTTGGTGTTGCCACTACAAAAAAAACTGTTTTTAGCGACCGAAAATTTCGGTCGCTAAAAGATAAATTTCGGTCGCAGACTATATTTGCGACCGA
>JANHAO010016587.1:0-14333 GCA_026873985.1 Saraca asoca
CATTGTTGACCCCGTCAAAAATTGGGTAGCTATAATGGCTTGCTAGAGTCCACTTATAGCTTAAAGTCCAAGTGATTAATTTGGATAAATTGATCATAAAATTAATTGGATTAATTTTATATGCCTTCAAATGGTTTGAAGGGCATTTTAGACTTTTACAAACATTTTGGGGGCCTACTAGGTCACATGCATAACGAGGAACGATATGGCCAAAGTTTGGACATATTTGATATTCAAGGACCAAAATATAATTTAGTGAAATTGTTAGGGCCGAATTCAAGTTTATGGAAACTTGAGAAGCCAAAATGGTGTCGTTGAATATCACTAAAGAGGGGCCCACCTCATAGACAGAAGCCTACAACAGCCAAATTGCAAGAGTACGTCTATCTTTTCTATTTATTTCTTGATGTAACACAACTGTAGCTGACATTTAATGTATATAACCCTTCCTTCCTCTATAAATAGGAATGCATTGTTAGAAAAAAAAAAGGGCCAAAGATTTATATGCCAAAACTCTGTAAAATTCTCTTCTCAAATATCAATAAAAGCTCTGTCGTAGACGTAGGGTCTGGTGCAACTCGGATTTGGCCAAACCACATTAAAAACACCGTGCCACCTTCCTCCTTCTTCCTCTCCCTTTGTCTTCTCCTACTTCAAAGAGCGGCATTGGGTCCTTAAGCTCACCCCCATTGGCCGGAATCTGGGATTCTCCATGTGAACCAAATTTTGACATTAACATCTTTTGGCACCGTCTGTGGGGATCCATCTGCTCTCTGAAGTCTCCATTGCAGTTTAACAATGGTGAGAGGAAGGACCACTTAGAGTTCAACCATTCCTGCTCCCCAACCAACAGGCAAACCCACTGTGGGGGTTCACCAGAAGTCTACTACCGCCCTTGAAACTCAAGAGGCTCAAACACCCAGCCAACCCTACCCAACGCTCGAAAGCACAATCAAAGAGTTGGCTTAAACTGTTAAAAAATTGGCACAAGCTCAAGCTCAGAGCATACAAAGACAAGAAGAAATCATGACACAGCTCCAACAGCTTTGCAAAGAGGCTCAGAGGGAAACTCATGGAGATTGTGACAACCAACAACTGGGGGGCCTGTAAAGAGTAAGAAGCTCCACCCCGTAGTCTGAAACATAGAACTAGACCATGGAGGAAATCCTCCTAAGGCTCAAGTGGCTATAAGATTGCCAATGGCCTTAAAACAACTAACCTCACCATGAGGAAAGTTCATCATTTTCTGTGGAGATCAAGATACAGCCTCTCCTACATAAGCTTAAAGTGCCCGCAATCTCGCTGTATGATGGGAACAGTGACCCAAGTGACCATCTGGATGCATTTAATATCCAGATGGATCTTCAGACAAATGACCCCCTGGTGAAATGTCGTGTCTTCCTGGCCACATTGGGAGAAGTATCTCGAGCATGGTTCAGACACCTCCCTGCTCACAGCATCAACAGCTGGGAAGAATGCCAAAGAAAATTCATTGACCAATATCGATCCTTGAAGAGGCAGCTTGTGCCTCCTTGCCATCTTATAATGATCTTCCAGCATAAGAACGAATTGCTAAAAGATTACATGGCCCGATTCAGGCATGAAGCTAACTCCGTGGAGAATCCTTTGAAGGAAAGCCTCCTAACAGCCATCTCAATGGTACTTTGCAAAGACGGAAAGCTGTATAGAAAATTCTATAAATCCCCAACTTGAGATCTCACTGAATTCTATGAGCGAGCTACCAAACAAATAAGATGGGAAGAGACCTTCGAAATGGAGGAGCCCAAGTAGAATGTGGACTCCAACAGTCCCATCATAAGCAAAAAGAGGGGTAGCGAGAGTCATGACAACCCCACTCCTTAGCTCATGAAGAAGGCAAAGCTTCAGTGACGCAAAGCTTGCTTCAAAAGCTACAGCATCTTGTCTGATACACAGGATAAAATTTTTTCCATAGAAAGGCACAACAAGAGCTTCAAAAGGCCCGAACCAATAAGAGCCCCCACCAAGTCCAGAGATCCTAGTAGATTCTGCACTTATCACAACGAGGTTGGACACACCACCTCAAAATGTTGGGCATTGAAGGATGTCATTGAAGACCTTATCAGAAGGGGCTGACTACAAGATTATCTGGTGAGACTATCAAAATAATGAGCTCAACAGGCTCAGTGAGTCACTACCCAAGAGCTTGAGCCCTCCATCAGAACCATATTCTAATCCTGTAACATTTCCTTAACACTGACGACAATGAGTTGTATCAATCATTTAATGCTGAATCAATGTAAGTTGTCGATTAGCTAAAAAAGCATCATCCAAATAAAGAGTTTTCTCTCCACCCTTGCAAGGATTCATCCGAGGGTGAGACGACACAAGGCCTATCCTGTCGATACATCTAGAGAAAACCAAATCCTTCTAACCGGGACTAGGAGTACAAATTCCCCAACCACTAAGCAACAAGCTTGCTATTCCATTGAGCAATGAGCTTGCTATAGGGCTAAGCAATAAGTTTGCTACCCCACTGAGCAACAGGCTTGCTACCCCACTGAGCAACAAGCTTACTATGAAACTGAGCAACGAGCTTGTTGTGGTATGGACATATGATCCTGCTTGGCGACAAGCTATCATCTCACCACAACAAAACAAACCAAGGGTGAGATGGCCTGTGAGCCTACCTTGATAGCATGCTCAAATCAGATATCAGGCAACAAGCCCACCACATCGCAAAGATGTCAAAACAAACTTAATACAACTCTTATGCAACATGCTCTCATCAGTCATAGCTCACATGCGACCTAATCCTCACTTACCAAAGGCAATCAAACAAAAGACAGAAAGCTGAAAATGCAGTCGATTGGCCAAAAAAGTATTTCATTAATCATCAGAAACATACAAGCAGTGATGCATAAAGCATCCGATACAACTCTTGGAAGCTACACAGAAGGGCTTACACAGCCAAAGAGCCTCAAAGGGGCAAAATTACATCAGATGAAGAAGAAATATAGAAATAAAGGCAAAAAGCCAACAAGCCTAATGCTACCATTCAGACAAGAAAGCGGTGAGCTGGCTAAAGCAGGAGGCAAACTCCCACGAGTAGGAAGACCAGCAATTCCACTCTTGCAGTCTTCCCATACCCGGTCAGTGATTCCTCCTGGACCAAACCTAGCTTAGCTCAAAAGGATGCCAAGAGTCCCAATAGCCATGCTGGATTCCATGAAGGGAGCCAGGGAAGATAATCAAGATCAGCACAAGACTCCCCAGGAGCCTGCTAGATGGATCCTACAGTGAAGCCATGTGCAACATGCTATCCATGCCTCCCAATACTCTATAACAGGTCATTCATGTCTCAACAAGCTTCACTGGAAGCTAAGACACCGAAAACACAAGGGTCTCATTAGCCTCTTCCATCAAACTTCTTTGTGGCAGAAGAAGAAATCCCTCAAGATATAAAAAGACCCACTCGATCCATCGAAGAATCCAGAAGATATCTGGCTAGTCTTCATCCAATGACCCAAAACGAATGGCAATGCCACGCCAATGGCCAAAAATGGCAAACAAAAAAAAGCATGGCCTAAAGCAGAATGAAAAGACATTTGAAATGAAAATCTGATCAAGCAAGGACTCTGACTAGAGATACAAATAAAGCCTTAGAAAAATGCAACTCCCGGTCCATAAAGGAAACCGAAAGTTGGGGGGCTTATGTTATAGGTAAAAAATGGTCTTAAGAAAACAAGACAAACTCGAGCCCAACAGAGGCTAAGTCTCCCAGCTCGTTAAGGACACCCAGCAAGCCTCTCGCTTGCCTCTAAGAAGTGACACGACAATGTCATCATGAAAATTAGCTCACTAAGCAGTCGACTACCTTACTCAAACTCGCTATCCCACTACAGTGACACCAATCTCGCTACAGCAATTCTCCTCAGCAATCCCTGAGCTAGGAATCCTGGCTCAGGATAGCAGACACCTCACATGACAAAGCGATACCAAGCAGCAGACACATACAAATGCCAATCCACAGTCGACAAGAGGGGCCCGCCCCTCAAACAAAAGCCTATAGCAGCCGAATTGTAAGAGTACGTCTATCTTTTCTATTTATTTCTTGATGTAACACAACTATAGCTAGCATTTAATGTATGTAACCCCTTCCTTCCTCTATAAATAGGAATACATTGTTAGAAAAAAAAGGGCCAGAGACTTGTATGCCAAAACTCTGTAAAATTCTCTTCTCAAATATCAATAAAAGCTTCACCATGGACATAAGGTTCAGTACCGCCCAGATTTGGCCAAACCACATTAAAAACATTGTGCCTCCTTCCTCTTTCTTCCTCTCCCTTCGTCTTCTCCTACTTCAAAAAATGGCATTGGGTCCTTGAACTCACCCCCGTTGGTTGAAATCTGGGATTCTCCATACAAACCAAATTCCAGCTTCAATAGGATCTATGGACTTCTAGAATGAAACTTTAACTCTTATATGGCAACTTCAACTTTAGCAAACTCAATTTTTTGGGTCCATGGAACAATCTCATTAGCAAATCAATGAAAGGCTTAACTCTATTAAAGTGAATATGAATATGAAGATCTGAGACCTCCATAATCGATTGAATACTATTAAGGGACAACCAAATGAAATTCAAGTTGTAATTGCTCTAGAAGCTTCTGGTTTTTAGCTTTGTTTGATTATTATTCCTTTAGCCCTTTTTCCCTTTTTAATCTTGCTTTTTTAGCTTTTGTTGACTTATAACTTTGCTTGTTGGATATGTTTTGGATATTAATCTATTTTTTATCTTTTTAAATGTTATTCATGTTTTTGGCTTTATCTCTTGCTCTATTTTTTTTATATGGCAAAAGGGGGAGTATTATGCATTCTAGGATTTGTGTGCTACATGCCTATAGGGGAAGGATTGTTATCTTGCACGGGAGCCTTGATTGATCTTTCTTATTGAATTGTGTTATATGCTTTGAATGTATGATTGATCTCTTTCTAACTTTAAAATTGTTTCTTATTATCAAAAAGGGGAAGATTGTTAGTTGTTATCCTTATCCCATTATTTTCTAAATTGAGCATGTTAGGTCCCGAATAAGAGATATATTATGGAAATTGGATCTTGCCCTTATTCTTTTGAGGGAATTTATATACTCCTATGATTATTATAAACTCTTTGATTTTGATAAGATTGTAATTGAAAATATTTTGTATTTAGAAGAGTTGTAGAAAATTAATCAATGAATACACAGAATATTAATCAGCAAATATCTAGAGTGTAGATTTGACAATTATGTAGCAAGACTGTAAATTTAGAAGCAAAAAAATAAAGATTCAATGCATAGAGTTTTTAAAATGGCTCACCTTGAATTGAAACCATAATTCAAGTCTACTCCACTAGATCATTCCTCAATCGGAAGACCACTTTTATTAACAAAATTATTAGGATTAAAAATAGGCTCCCAAAATGCTAGTTCAAAACAACAACACAAGAATTACAAAGATCTTGCTAACCTAGAAGAATTTAACTTGGCTCTTCTAAACCTAAAATTACAAGAATTAAAATAAGCTCTTACTAATATATACAAGATTTCTATCAACATAGAAACCTTAAAAGAAAATCAAAGGTAGAAAATACAATACCAGAAAGTTTAAGAGAAAATTCTCAAACAGCTATTGTGAATTTAACAGAATTTTGATTTGGAAATCTCATGATTCAAACATGTAATAAGGTATAATCAAATCTAAATAAGCTTTGAGATTTTCACACTTAAGGAAGATAGAAGAATATGAAATCTATTGAAAAAACTGAAGGAAGTTAGGCTTTTATAACTGTTGTAACAAACTGTAATAGAATAACTAACTTTCAATTTGTGAATCAATTCTTGAATTAATTCAGAGTAAAATCCCAACCTTCGCTTTTAAAATTTTTTTTAAAGTTGTTCTTCATGAATCAATTTATGAATCGATTCATATAGATTTTTGAACATGAATCAATTTGTAATAAAGAAAATAGTTTTTATAAAATCTGTACTTATAAAAAATATTTGTTTTCTTCAAGTGGTTTGTATCTACCTAATTTTATCAAATAAAAAATAATTTTTGAATCAAATTTCTTTTTAATTCACTTACAAAAGATCCTATAAAAATAAAATAATTTCTAATTCTAATTTGGGATCTCTTGAATCACATGTACTTTGAATATGCAAAACAAATAAAAATATTAAAATATGTTGATAGATAGTAATATAAATGATTTAGATTAAAATCATTTTTCAACATCAAAACCAAGAAATACAGAGCTAGGGTGACCTAAGCTAATAATCTCCCTTTTTTAATGGTGACAAACAATTTTAGATTAGATTCAAAGTAAAATTAAAATAGTTTTTAAAATTTATTAATTTTATAAAATTTTATATCTTTCTTATTTAAAAAAATTATCTCCCTTTTTTTATATGTTCTCCCCCTTTTTGATTGAAAATAATCTCATTTAAAATTTATCATTTTTAATTTGAGATATCTAAAATTTATGGGATTTTATATGAAAATTTCATATTTCTCCCCCTTTTGGCACATCAAAAAGTAATACTATAAAAAATATATACCAAGAAAAATAACAGAATAAATTTCAAGTATTAAAATTTAATTAGAAAGTAATACATTATTTTCTAGGATCCAAGAATTATATATCAACATTAAAATTCAAAGATCATATATATCATTTTGTATTCAAGTATCAGAATGAAATATCTAAAAAATGTAATATCCATAATGAGAATGTAATATTAATCAAAAACCTATATAAATTTCAGCACTCATAGTAAATAATGAAAATATCCAAAAATATATGTATCATCCAGAATTAAAATATCCAAAAATCCAGAAAATATTAACCAAAATCAAATTATATCACAATATCAAAATATTGTCTAAAAAGTAATAACAATAACAAGATAGGGGATTGGTTCTATGGGATACAAATATCAGATAGTAAGATAAGCACACAAATAACTACTCTGTAGGAGGTGAGCTAATTCTTTGTAATTCTTCATCTTCATCTTGTTGTTACAGTCTCTGTCTGATCTCTTAAACTTGAATCTCAAGTAATTTAAGCCTTTGGTTGACCTCGTTGTCTCTTTTATAGCTTTCTTCTTCCATATGAGACATTCTTTCTTCCATAAGGTCAAACCACATTTCTTGAGCATCAAATATTTTGTTTATTTGATCAGACATGTGTTTGTGCATTCTTTCCATCATTTCAGCTATCCTGGCTTCAGCTTCAGTAGAAATTCCAGCTGAGCCTGAAACTTCTCTAACTTTTTAGTAGGCTTTGTTCTCTTTTTGGTCCATTTCCCTTGTTCATTTTCTTCTAGACCCATTTGTGTAAATGTAATGCAATAATCATAGTGGCTACATTTGGTGGTGCAATTAAAATTTTATCAGAAACTTTTGTTTGGAATTTGGTAAAGAAAGGTGTAAGGATCATGCCATATGGAAGAAAACCAATATCTATTCTCTTGGAACATTCACCCATGTATTTCAAAATGTAATATGGAAAATTAAAATCTAATTAGTTTTTGATGATCCACATTAAAAGTAGTTCATCTTCCACAATTTGAGTAAAATTGGTGATCCTTGGCAGAATTATTTTGCACAAAGCATAATGTAGGATCCTGTCTTCAAGAGACAAGCCAATTATAAGCAATTTCCCACTGCCATCTTTTAGGGTGAAATAGGAAAATGGCATTCTAACAGCTAGTTCCTTACTATAATTAGGAAAAGATCCTATAGTAAGCTTTGGCATTGTATTATCGATACCAAATTCACTAGCAAACAGTTCAAAATCCACAACTACATGTTTATGCATCACATAGTAGGATAATTTTCTATTAGCAACTGCAAGATTGGTATAAAACATTTTCACTAACCTAGGATAGGCAGTTCCTTTGAAGGTCAAAAACTTTTCTAGCTTATATTTTGCTAACAGTCTAGGCAGATGGGTTATTTTCAGTAATTAATTATTGAAACATTTTAAAGGTTCTATTTTTCTATTTTTTTAGGGAAAGATAGGCAACATATTCATTAGATGATTGGAAAAATGTCTCTTCATCTATTGGTTGAGTAGCTTTCACTAATGATTTGTCCTTGCACTTTACTGGGAGTTTGATCCTCTTTGCCATTTATGTTGAGATTGTTGAAAAGAGTGAAGTTTTGGCACCTAGGGTTTTTGAGGTTTGATTTGGGGCTTTTGGATTTTCGATTTTTTGTGAAATTAATAGGTCAAAATGGCTTAGAATTGTGTTTCTAATGTTTCTATATAAGAAATTTGGGTCAAAAAGTGTTAGGGGATGAGTTTTAAAGGATTTTTTGAGTGAGAGGGTGAGAAAGTTTTAGCTAGGGGTTGAGAAAATACTGTGAAATGAGTTCAACATCGATTTAGGTATATATAGTATCACGCCTTGAATCGATTCACAAATCAATTTAGAGAGTAAAAATTTACTAATGAATTGATTCAGGTTTAAATTTACTCATTGAAATTCATAGGGGAATCAATTACTAAATCAGTTCATATATGAGTGGATATTCAACAAATCGATTAGGTAATCAATTATTTAGGAGTTTTTAGAAAAATTTTAGAAATTTAAGTCTTTCCCAAAGTTTGTGAAATCGAGTGAATCAATTCTTGGTGTGTATTATTCGAGAAGTGAATCGATTATAGAATTGATTCAAAAACTCATGAAAAACTAGATAAATGTGAATGGACTACTGATTCAGTTCAGTAGACCCTAAGTTTAGTTTTTCTAAGTTTTTATTTTTCTAAGGATTTTCTTGTTATTAAAACTCTCAAATAGCATCTCAAATCACTTGAAATCTCAAATTCTCTCTATGTACCTGCAAACCAAATAAAAACATTAAAACTTCTTCAAAGTTATTCTTTATGAATCAATTTATGAATCAATTTGTATAAATTTTTGAACATGAATCGATTCATAATGTGTAAAATAGTTTATATAAAATCTATACTTATAAAAAATATTTGTTTGAAAAAATATTTGCTTTCTTCAAGTGGTTTGTATCTACCTCATTATATCAAATAAAAAATAATTTTTGAATCAATTTTTTTTTTGAATTCACTTACAAAAGATCCTATAAAGATAAAATAATTCCTAATTCTAATTTGGGATCTTTTGAATCATATGTACTTTGAATTTGTAAAACAAATAAAAACATTAAAATATATTGATAGATAGTAATAGATATGATTTAGATTGAAATTATTTTTCAACATCAGAACTAAGAAATATATAGCTAGGGTAACCTAGGCTAACAGAGCGAATTTGTATTCGGATGACAACAAACAATTTTAGTTAAACTAATTTGGTTTAATTTCAATGGATCTTTTGTGGATGGCATTGCATTTCTGGTTGAAGATAAATATTAGGCCTTGTTTAGAATATGTTGTAAAGGTTTAAACTTATTAGAATTAGCTAAAATTTTGAAAAAAAATTTTGGAAGGTTTGCCTCTTGTTTTAATCAAAAAGTTTTTGAAAAATTATACTAAAAATATTCCAACACTTTACTAAATGATTTACCATATTTATTCAGCTTGAAATTAAGGTTTTGGATTGCTTTTATAAAGTTTAAAAAGGTTTAAATTGGTTTTGAATGAATTTGCAAATTTTATTTTTCATTCTCTAGGCTTGTGATTCAAATTGAGCATTTTAAATTGATTTCATGATCATGATCACGAGAAAAGAGTAAGTATTCTTACCTTGCAATTTGAATTAGGATTTAACACTAGTTTATTGCGATTCTGATCCCAAGCTTATCAGGCCTGATCGAATGTTTACACATCTTGGTTATTTGAATTAAGATTTGAACTATTTTCTGCGATTCCAATCAATGCCCTTTAAACTTTGTTTTCACAATTCTAATCTTAATTATGATCGCATGAATTTCTAGATTTACCAAAGGTTTACAATTTTTTGTGAGCAAAATCATATTTTTTTACTGTTTTTTTGTGATTCATATCGATGCATTCAAATCTGAATGTTAAAATTTTAATCGTGATTCTAATTAAAATTCAATTTTTGAGTTCACAATCATTATCAAATGTTCAAATTTTGCACATAATAGCTAGTTTTTTAGTGTCTATTTTCACTTACTATAAATATCCACACATTTTCTCTAAGCAAAAATCTAACTCTTTAAAGGTAGACACTATCAAATTCATCTGTTTTTCAATTCTTTACTTCATTTCTTACATTTAAGCTAAACCTGATTGAATCTAATCCTATAGACCTTTATTTTGTATCTTGAACTATAGAGTTCTTGCCATTTCTCTTGTGTTCAATTCAAGCACTACTAGGTTTTCAAGGGGTAGCCTTACCTAGGTTAGAAAAGGGGTTAAGCTCTTTCTTTCTATTCTTTAAGATTGAGTGAAGATCTCAAAGGGGTTACAGTTGCAATTAAGCAATCGTTGTACTCAACTTTTTTAAGTGCCAGTTCAAACTTGGAGTTTTTTTTTATTATTATAGTGGATTTAAGTTTGGTTGAGAACTTAAAAGTGGATGTACGCCTTGGAAACAATTTTTCAAGGGGAAACCACTATAAATCAACATTTAAATCTCTTTATGCTTAGTCCTTTACTTTCTATACTATATTTTGTTGAGATTCATTATTGTTCATAACCTTGTTGGATGGTTGATATTATGTTTGCTAGTGTTTCTGATTTCTTTGTGAGTTATTTCTTATTTCCAGGACAATTTGCTATTTTTGCTAAAACTCAAAAATGGATTTGAAGAAAATTATTTAAAACCAATTCACGCTTTCTTGACAAAATCTATAGCCATTTCATGCATTGCAGGCATGTTATAGCCATAACGCATCATTATGTTGAAAGTTGCAACTACAATGACATCAATTATGAATTTATTATTAGAATTTCTTATATTAAACTACCATAGTTTAATATTATATTTTAATTGGATTATTGGAATGTGATAATAATATTTTAAAAAAAGCCAATTAAAGTGAGATCATAGTATTAGGTCTAAGTTGACACCTAGACTAAAAGTGGATTTAAGCGGTGTGAGCCTTGTAATTGGGCACATGATGATGGGTCAGTTGATCCAATAGGGTTATAATAAAGTAGGTCCCTACTTATACCTTAGACAAAGTTGTAGCTATCCCATTAAGGATATAACATAGTTCTCTCTCCCTTTCTCTACTTGGACATGTGAAGAGTGCACATGATATGGAAAATTTGCTTTAATGAATTTACATTAAAATATCAAATACGTATATTTAATGAATTAATTTATTATTTCGTATAAATTTAGGTGCTTTGTAATATGAGGTACAGATATGATTATTAGCTAATACTTTCCACTAATTTAACAATTAGTATCATAGTCAATTTTTCTTTCATGTTACAAGGCTCAAATTTGTGCAAATTTTGTTTTCAAATTTTATGTAATTAAATTGTTGATTATCCATAACTATTGATGAGAAACATTATGGATTTTTTATTTGAAAATTTTATGCCTTTTTTGTATTATTACATTGTGTGAATTAATTACGAATTTTGTGAATTTGAGATAGAAGAACAAATTGAATTAATTTAATTTTTTCAAAAAATTTGATTTCTTAAATATGAATAATTTTAGGGACATTTTCAAATCAATTTTATGATTTCATCCCAAGAATATATATATATATATATATATATATGCAGAATGTATGAATCATTTTGAGCAAGACTAGTCAATTATGTTTTAGATCAAAGTCTTCCAAATTGAATGTGGTTGTTCAACGCTGATTTTTCCTTTAGCCTAATTATTGGAGATTTGTTCAAATTGATTTATAATTTTATACTAGAATAATTAGACAAAGAAAAGTCATCAATCAATTTATAAAAATTTGAAATTTAGTATTATCAATTTTAATATTTTCAAATTGAGTAATTTAAGGGAGGTTCGGAAGTTTTCCAATTAAAAAAGCTCAATTTTACCATATTTTGTGAAATTAATTTGGGAATTAATTTTAGATGAATTTGGATAAAGAAATCCACATAAAAATTGTTCAAAATATGGCTAAATTAAAGGAGTTTGAGAACCAGGTTGATCGGGTAGGAAATAGGTTGAATAGACCCGAATTGTAGCAATTTGGGTGATGAGGATGAAGGTTGGGTGTGATGCTTGCTCGCCTACTCATCAATGTGGCACATGGGGACCACATATCGCCATAGAAATAGTGGATAACAATAAAAATTATACCACTAAGCTCTACTCTCCAAGCTCTATTTTTAGTGATTTTTTTCAAATTTTTCTGAAATAAAAGTATTTTGTTTATTTTTTGCTCAGTTTATTTGAGTAACTATTTGATATTATTTAGGCCTAAAATTTTAACAATATGTTTTCTATATATTGCATTACTATATGTAATTTTTCCAAAAATTTTTAAAATAAAAATATTTTATTTAATTATTGTCCAATTTATTTGAACATTAATTTCATGTTATTTAGACATAAAAAATTTACGGTATGATTTTTACATATTATACTATTGTATGTAATTTTTTGTGGACTAGTTTGATATTTTTTACATATTTAAATATTTCTAGATTATTATCTATAATTTCTAAAATTATGTAAAAATTAATTTTACTCATATTATATGATGAAATTTTATGTAACTATGTACTTATCTATTGTGGGACTAGTTGCATTAAGTTTTGATGAAATCAAAATTTGAAATTGTATTTAGGAGAGTGCTATGTTAATAATATATATGCCCTATCAATGTCATATTATTAACATAATTTGTTAGTGATAATATAAGTGTTAGGATTATCTATTATGTTCTTAAAATTTTAAATACCCTATCAGTGTTAGGTTTTAGGAATGTATCATTTAATCCTTATGTTATATTATGAAGCTTTACATAACCTATTAGTGTTGGGTTTTATAATGTAATATTGTTTGGAATTGTATAGTTATTGAAGGAATATTATAGCATGATTATGTTGAACATGTAATTTTGAAAATTTATAATAAATTTCATAAATTGTTATTTCCTCAATCTTTTATTATCTATGTAATTGCTTATCGTGAAGATGTGAAATGAGACCAATTATGAGGACTTGATTGAGTAGAAGATATTTAGACTGAATTACTAATATCATATCTAACAATCACCAAATTTCATATTTGGCATGTAAAAAAGGAGAGCCGAAGATAGACAATGACTTTACTACTGCACAAAGGCACTTAGTGGAAAGTAGACACAAAAATAAAGTGTACTTGATGGTTGTGATTTATACTAAAGGTAAGACCATCATGAAAGACATTGTTGACTCTTTAAATGCAAAAGCTTTTGTGGACTTTGTAGTTGATAGGTTTATAAAGTTCAATAAGATTGAAAAGGATATTACCTCTCATTGCTAGATAAAACTATTTAGGATGGTGTTAGTGGAATTAGTAAGCATATCATGGAACTGGTATACTACTATAATCACCTAAAGGGCATAAAAGTAGACTTGGAAAATAGTCATTGGATTTAACATATTTTAGAGTTTATTCCAATTCAAATTGATGTTCTTAAGACATCATATCACACCCAAGAGAGTAAGAGACTTTCAGTGAAATGACCTCTTGATGGAAGCTTTAGGGACCATTCAAGAGATCACTAAGAAGCTTTGCAACTTGTAGCTGGACCCATTACAAGAGCTAAGGCTAGAAGGATGAGGGAGCCTATTTAAGGGTTATGCTATACCATATGGAGCACACATGAGGAGCATGGCTTTAGAGATTTAAGAATTATTTACATTAAAGCCATGTCATCAAGTAGAGCCACCTAAGCATCCATCTTTGTGCCAACATGGAGGACACTTGTCTGATTGGGACATGTTTAAGGCAATTTTAGGAATCATGTTTAGGGCTAATTTGAGGTCCATGTTGGATGCTATTTATAGTGGCTAGTTAGCCTATTTTTATGACTTATTTTTAGACTTATTGTAATAACTTAGGGAAAGGATCACAAAAGTGGAAAATAAAAGAAATCCCCTTGAAAGGAGGAATAGAAGACAAAGTAACCAACATGGGAGTATTAAGGGTGATTGGATAGATGAAGGAAATGAAGAAGAGCTATTTGTTACATTTTATGACATCAAAAGAAGTGAAAGAAGAAGAAATAAAAGTAATTTGGGAAGAAGAAATGAAAAACTAAGGGGGTGCATTTAATTTAGAGTTTTGAAGACTTCTATAAACTTTTTTTAAGTGAATGACTTTTGTAGAGTTTATGGACTTTTATTGACTTTTATAAACTTTAATAATTTTCATAGACTTTTATTTTA